>JAGVVM010002941.1:0-30912 GCA_019149425.1 Psidium friedrichsthalianum
CTCCACGATATCAAATGCTTCCGACGGAGACCGACCTCAATAGACCTCCTGTTGCTCCGAATTTTTCCGAGAAGTTGCTCCCTACGGGTGCCACTGTTGTCGAGGATGGCCGCTGGAGGTAATTTTGGGATTGCGTTAAATGCTGGAGTACGATGCACATGTAAATATGCAGTTAATATTGTCTTCGTAGTGTTATGGAGATTGTACTTCTTAATTGTTCTTCTGAATGGATTGATTGGCGTTTGGCATCCAGGTATTTCTCCCTGCATTCTACAATTTTCAGGGAATTCGCCGTGTATGTTCAGGGCTGTCTCAGTACATGATGATTGAGGCAGCAGATTGTGAAATTATTTGATGATTATATGGACTGAGTTATACTGTGTGCATGCAACATTCATTTCGATCGTGACATTGGGAGTTCTCAGACCAGTGTGATTATTGTGGGGCTCTCATCATGATTTTTGCTACGATTATTTTAGTTCTCTGCTCAGAAGATTAGGGTTCATGCATTGCAGAATTTGGTGTTATGATGAAAAACAAGAGGTTTTATTTAGTTAGTAGCTAGAATTTGATTGAACAATTTGTTACTGTAGGGTGTTTAAGGCAAGTCTTTACTCATTTGAGGAATGAAGTTCTGCTGGGAAGTGAATTTGGTGTTTCAATACTGAATGTGATGATGTTTGGTAAGAGGCGATAGTAGAATTTTGTCTTGAAGAAGAACGATAGGTTTCAAACAACAAAAGAGGCCCTGAGCGGCAGTTTATGAGAAGGATGGAGTTGGTTGCGGGTACTTCGAATCAGTCGACACTCAAGTTGGGAATGGGAGGGGAGCACTATTGATCATGACATGGGTTTCAAATGAACCTTTAAAGAATTGATTCCTCAATATTGTGTTCCTAGGAGCAAAGAGGCTTTGGCAGCATCTATTATGTGCATTATGATGATAAGATGTCTGGTTCCATTTCTCTCCAATCAAGCCCAAGATAGGGAATTGGAAACCTTCTCTAACTTTTGCATAGAAATATATCAGAGTTACTTTAGCAGGAAAAACAGAGGATGCCGTTCATGGCCTATGGCTTATATGGTGTTATCATTCCAATGATATTGTAGATCTCGCAGAATATTTTTCATCAGTAATGGGATATTCCCCTTTGTTTAGGAAAACCTAAGAGGTGGAGGTACAAATCAATGCTTTTCATGCTATCATGCTAGAAAGAAGAAGACATGTTTCTCACATCTTTCTACACAACATTTGGATGTGGCATACTTGGTCAACTGTTTGTGCACAGAGATGGCTTGGGCCATAATATGATTATTACAGCAAGTTATTTGGACTTGATACAGATTAAGAGTCCTGTTAATAAGAGAAAGTCGTCATTGTTGTATGTTAGCACATATTTGTTACTTTCAATTTGGAAAGAGGGGAACAAAAGGCCTTTCAATGGAAAGTATTTTCATCCTTTAGATCGAAACTTCGTACTTTTGGTATTGTATGAAGTGCTTCAACTGGCACTGAAGTTTCTGTTTCTGGTGAAAGATCTTCTTTTTGGGCTTCAATCTTTTATATTTATGGTTCGCACTCCCTTGGTGTCTTTTTGATTAAATTTGTAGTGACTGAAAACTTAGCAATATTTTTATTCCAAATAAAAAAATAATAACTTGTTAAAAACCCTTCACATAACGGGAAAAGAAAATAGAAATATGCACCCCGAAGGTGTGGAGAGTACAATCAACTTCACACAGAAAATGAGCAGGGAATTTATTGAATGGTGTACAGTCACTGGTGTATGTAAAATAAGTAGCTGAAGTACACCTTTTCATCTCTGGTCGTCG
Organism: Psidium friedrichsthalianum; assembly: GCA_019149425.1. Classification (NCBI taxonomy): domain Eukaryota; kingdom Viridiplantae; phylum Streptophyta; class Magnoliopsida; order Myrtales; family Myrtaceae; genus Psidium; species Psidium friedrichsthalianum. Next base: position 1,834 of record JAGVVM010002941.1, read on the forward strand.
TGCTTTTCTTATGCCAAGGAAATTTGTGAGATGGAAAATTCTAACTTTTCTGCATGGATTCAATCCGGTTTAAAAGCTTTTAACTGATGCAATATAGTGCTAAATAGTATTAAAAAGTTGCATTGACCCCTTTTTGCCATGTGAGAAGAATATGGTTTAAGATTTGTTTGATTCCTTGCAAGAAGTTCACAACTTCTGGAGTGATTCTCTATTATACCAAAGATCATTTGTTACATTTTCAAATGCATGAATGTTTGGTTGTCGAAAGAAAACGTACAATGAACCCTTAAGAAAGGTGGAGACATAAAAAAATATACAGATAAAAATAATGGCTTTGAAATGTCCCATATAAAAGAAAATTATCTAAAAGGGGGCCTCACAAGCAAAGAGCGCATAAAGCTCTTCCCAAAGGAAAAGAGCTGAACTTCGAACTCTGTTTGCACCAAAGTGAACCTTCATAAATATAAAGATTTGCAATTGAAGAACTGTTAAAATGCTCGTTCGTTGAATTGATCAGTGTGTCATATGGTTCTTCTTTTGTCCTTTCAGAGCATAGTTATCTGGTGGATGCATTGTGACATTTAATAATACATGATGCTGTCAAGTTGTTAGTTACAAAACCTGATCCTTCAGTTCGACTTGATAATTCTGTTATTTTCATCTTGAAGCTCCTTGTCTAAAGATGGCTCTGTGGTATTTGTATTGACAGATTTACCTTGGGAAGACAGTGCTATCACATCAAGCTTTAGTAGGAAATGTGAGGCGCTTGCCGTATCTGGCCTGGTAGAGTATGGTGATGAGATTGATGTGATCGCTCCTGCAGATATATTGAAGCAGATATTTAAAATGCCTTATTCAAAAGCTCGTTTGTCCATTGCTGTCCATCGTATCGGGCAAACTCTTGTTCTGAATATGGGGTCTGTTTGAGAACCGACTGTCTTGGCTTAACATTGCTTCTAGACTTCTAATCTTATGTTTCAGATGTGATGCAGGCCTGATGTGGAAGAGGGAGAGAAGTTGATTAAAAGACATAGTCAATCACAATGTGCAGAGCAGGCATTATTTCTTAATTTTGCCATGCATTCTGTTAGAGTGGAGGCTTGTGATTGTCCACCAACACATAATGCTGCATCATCGAAGGACCAATCGAGTTCCTCTGTTCTTCCTGGAATAGCTACTTCGAACACTTTTGGTCTGCATGACAATGTTGCTGAAAAAGAGCGATTAAGACAACGCTCAGAGTATCCGCAAATGAAACAGACTGGTTTCTTATGTGAAAGTAAGTCCAAGAGGAATAAAAGGTGTGATCCTGTCAAAAAGACAACACAAGTTAGTGAAAAAAACCGGAAGGTGATGCAAGAGTCCGACAGGCATAGAAGAGTTGCCAATGATGGATTTTTGAGGGTCTTGTTTTGGCAATTTCACAATTTCCGTATGCTTCTGGGCAGTGACTTGCTTCTCTTTAGTAATGAAAAATATGTTGCTGTGAGTCTGCATCTGTGGGACATTACAAGACAGGTTCATCTAATAAATCATTTGGTTTCTTCTCAGTTTTCAAAAATCCCTAATTTCTGACACTGGTATGACCATATTTTTTACTCTATTTCTATACTGTGTAGGTCACGCCATTGACTTGGCTTGAAGCCTGGCTTGATAATATCATGGCTAGTGCGCCAGAACTGGCTATTTGTTATCATCAGAATGGAGTGGTTCAGGGCTATGAGCTTCTTAAGACAGAAGACATATTTCTATTAAAAGGCATCTCTGAGGATGGCACTCCTGCTTTTAACCCTCATGTTGTCCAGCAAAATGGCCTTTCTGTATTGAGGTTCCTTCAAGATAATTGCAAGCAAGATCCTGGGGCATACTGGGTAAAGTTATGAATCAGTATTTTAAAAGTTTCTTGCGAAAATTGTGGTGTTAATTTTTTCTCCTCTTTTATTTTTTTTGGCATGCTCTGTCACAGCTATACAAAGGTGCTGGCGAAGATGTAATTCAACTTTTTGATCTTGCTGTTATCCCTAAGAATCACTCTTCTGACAATAGTGATGATAACTCGAGCTCTTTGCCTTCTCCAACGCATAGAGGAAGAAGCGACTCTTTGTTTTCACTGGGCACTCTGCTTTACCGCATTGCTCATAGGCTTTCCTTATCAGTGGTCAGAACTGTCTTGTTAGAACAGTGTCTCAACTTTCTTTTTTGCCCTATTAGCTACAATCTATTGATGACAAAACATGATTTTGCTGCAGACTCCAAAAGATAAGGCAAAATGCGCAAGCTTCATTAGGAAGTGCTTGGAATTCCTGGATGAGCCAGATCAGCTTGTATGAGTTGTTAATTTGTTTTCAATTCCATTTTTGGAGTACAATTTGTTTTCACTTTCTTGTTGTTTTATTATATTAGGTTGTACGCGCTCTTGCTCATGAACAATATGCCAGACTTATTTTGAACAATGATGATGAAGATGTTAATTTGGCATCTGAATCCGTCCCGGAAGAATGTGAAGTTAAAGTTACCGACGTTGAAGAAGAATCTCTCGATTTTTGGAGAAGCATTTCTGACTCTAATGTCCAGGATGATGATCCCTCCCTTGTTTTAGAAAAAGAAAAGTCCAGCGAAGTGCAAAGGGGTTTTCAAGATTTAGCATCAGAAGCATCATTGAATATGTCTTTAGAGGCTAGTATATCTGCTTCCAGAAAATTGATAACATCATCTGACATTGAGAAGACAGTTTCAGAAGGAGGTGTCTCTAGTTCTGGATGCAATGATCACTTTGCAATCTGCAAAAGGTCCCCTGTATCTACACAAGTAATTCAAACTGTTGCAGATCCTATCTCCTCCAAGCTGGCTGCAATTCACCATGTTTCCCAAGCTATTAAATCACTGAGATGGATGCGCCAATTGCAAAGTAATGAGGCAGAGCTGGATGACCGTGGCACTGGAGCTGCCAATGGAGCACCATTGCCAATGAAGTTCGCTGTTTGTGCATGTGGTGATGCTGACTGTATTGAAGTTTGTGATATTCGTGAATGGCTGCCTACATCAAAATTAGATCATAAGCTGTGGAAACTTATTCTGTTGCTTGGAGAATCTTACTTGGCACTTGCACAAGCATATAAAGAGGAAGGTGAGTTGCTTCAAGCATTGAAGGTTGTAGAATTAGCTTGTTCTGTCTATGGATCAATGCCCCAACATCTTAAAGATACACAATTTATTTCCTCAATGGTTAGCTGTTCAACATCCTTTTCAATGCTAAATGACACAAATGGAAGGGCAAAATCAAAGTTCAATGCTGGTGAAGATGTGATATCCACCACAAACGATGATCATTTTACTTCTGAGCAATTCTCTTTCACTTACCTCTTTTGGGCCAAGGCCTGGACTCTGGTTGGAGATGTTTATGTTGAGTTTCATATGATAAAGGGCAAAGAGGTTTCAATTCAAATAGCTGAGAAACGGTCCATGAAAGAGCTGAGAATGTCATCTGAGGTTGTGAAGGAAGTGAAAAGGCTCAAGAAGAAGTTGGGACAACTTAAGCAGAACTGCAGTTTGTGCTCCCTGGTGAATTGTAGCTGTCAAAGTGATAGGGCTAGCAGTGGTAGCAGTGCAAGCAGTAGCACTGGTGATTCACATGTGATTGCTCATAGCAGAAGACAGGGTAGAAAGTCGCATGGTAGGCGAACCTCTTTGTCAAATTTTGTAGACACTGAAGATGAAAGCGCTGTCCAGAAAGTGGACAAGGGTAGGCGGAAAAAGAAAACTATTGGCACTGTACCAGAAAATTTTGATATAACTAGAGGTATTGTGGATTTGGATTCATCAGCTGCTGCTGTTTCTAACAATGGTGAAGATTCTTCTGAAAAGCATGCTGTTGCATCCAAAGTGGCTTCTGAAACAGGTTCATCTTGGAAAGAAGTACCTAAAAAGACTGGTGGAATATTTTAGATATGTTGTGGATGCTGCAGCTGAAGACACAGACTGCAATCTTTTGTCTGCTCTAAGCTGCTATGAAGAAGCTAGAAAGGCATTAGGTGGAATTCCTGCTGGCTCAGCAGAGCTTCAATCTATTATGAAAAGAAAGGATGGGTTTGCAATGAAATAGGTAGAAACATGCTGGAGAGGAAAGAGTTGAGTGAAGCTGAGGTTGCTTTTGCCGATGCTATAAATGCATTTAGAGAAGTCTCTGACCACACCAACATTATATTAATTAATTGCAATCTGGGTCATGGGAGACGGGCATTAGCCGAGGAGATGGTTGCCAAAGTTGGACATCTTAAATCACGTCCAGCTTTTCATGATTCATATAAGCAGGCATTGGTAACTGCAAAGCTTGAATATTGTGAAGCTCTTAAATTTTACGGGGCAGCAAAGTCAGAGCTCAGTGTTGTTGAAGAAGATGAAGATTCTGTTTCTGAGAGCTTGAAAAATGAGGTTTATACACAGTATGCCCACACTCATCTGAGGCTCGGTATGTTTTTGGCTGAAGAAGATACAACTGCTGATGTGTATGAAAATGCAGCCTTGGAAGAAATATCACTTGCTCGCTCAAGTTATAGTCCTAGAAGAGCTAAAGATTTGCTCTTGAGAAAGCATGAAATCACAGCAAATGAGGCCATCAGAGAGGCGTTGTCTGTGTATGAATCATTGGGTGAGCTGCGTAAACAGGAGGCTGCATATGCATATTTCCAGCTTGCTTGCTACCAGAGAGATTGCTGCGTGAAATTTCAAAATTCAAATCATAAGAAAGGATTCTCTAAAGGTGAGAATAGCATTCTCCAGCGAGTGAAACAGTATGCTTCATTGGCTGAGCGGAACTGGCAGAAAGCAGCAGATTTTTATGGTCCCCAGACCCATCCGGCCATGTACCTCACCATATTGATGGAGAGATCAGATCTTTCATTGATCCTCTCAAGTTCATTGCACTCAATTCGGTATGTCTTTGGAAATATTTGTTCCATAGTTTGTCAACCTGTTTAGCTACCATACGATGATATCTGTGGTCATCTTGTCAAGCCAGATCACTTTGTTTTCCCTTGGTCATGAGTACATTCTTCTGTTTTGATACATGTATACATGGTTGTCAGGGTTGGGATCCTAAGTACGATCGTGTTGAGTCTCTGAGGATCGGATCAAGGTTCAAAAGATCCTACTTTTTTACATAATTGAGACTTAAGTTGTGCAATTTTTCTTTTGCCATACATAATTACATACATATTAACTTCAAATGGGAGAAATGAAGCTTAATATATGCTATAGAGAAGGTCAGGGTTCGAACTCCAGCATTCCACAAAGAATAGTACAGCATCTGAGAATACAATGTGAAGTAACCATGTTAGAAACACAGATGAGTTCTATAGAAGCAATTACCGAATGTCCACTAACATCATTATTTAAAAGAAACTACTAGAACACATAATTTATATGATTCATTTATCTTATTTATAGTTTATGGGTACCTAGACCATATACTGAAAAATGGAAAGCAATCTGAGAGTGAAAATGAAGAAAGAAAATCTTCCTTCACCAAATTGAGATACCACCCAACAAAAGGACTAGAAACAAGAGTATTAGAAAATAGAAAAGACAAAATAACTGAATATAGATGGCATGACCAATGCAGTTTGACGTGAGAAGGTTGGAAAATGTACAGTTAAAGCCTATATATGTGTTGATCGAGTGGGTTGATGAAGAAAGAGAGAGGGAAAAAAAAAAACAGGAAAGAAGAAAGAGAGAAAAAGCAAGAGAAGATGGCGTTCAGTCAACATGCTGACGTTGAAGTTGGTGTCTTCTGAAAAAAAGTCAATTTCCATAGCCGAAGATCTTCTCTTTTGCTTCGTGCTTCATCAGTGCTCAGCCTCACCTGTAGGGATTTTTGTCAATTCCCCATGCCCTAGTCTTTCAAATGGACCTAAAAGTAGGCTTAAAGAAGAAAGTGGGTCTTGTCTGGGAGGAATGTGGCCTGATTTTGTCTTTCTTGTGGCTGAAAAGATCAATTCCCAAGCAAGTTTGGATTACTATGATCGGCTGTGGGATCCTGCAATCCTGAGAACAAGCTATTTTTAATACAGTCCCGATCATTTAATGCATTTTGGATTGGAGAATTGTCTAATCCTAGGCCTAAGAACCCTCATGTATGTATGAAGTATGTGAAACGTGCCTTTGTGAGTATTTGTAGCGTCTTTTATCATGCAAATCATTGTTCTTTTTATTGTATATAAGTTTACAGCATTCACATCATTTTAAATTGGGGAAATATTATTGGTTTCCCTTATTTCCCCAAGTCTTTTTACTAATACATAAAGAAGGGGTTGTTTCATTTGAAGTTACTCTTTATATTGCAATGAAATTGCATAATTTTTTCTTGTTATTACTCAATTTAGGCCTAGATAATTAAGTTGGACAAATTTACTGTACAGCAAGCGATTATGAATACACCAAGTCACCATTTCTTTTAGGTCACTCATTATGCGATTGATTCCTTCGATTGGTTTAGTCATTTATTTTTCTTGTTCCATTTCACAATCAAAATCGCAGCATTTATCTGTTTTGTCACTCTCAATTTAGCTCTTAGATTATTAAGTCCGAACAAATGTACACTGAGCAAAGCCATAGGGAATGTACTGAATTGCAGTTATCTTTAGATAACTTAACATGCAAGTTCATTGCAAGAATCGACATAGGTGTGGTGTTTCTTTTTGTACAATGAACACAATATCCTACAGATTTAGACTACATTAAAGCTTGTGCAGATTTGTCGTTATGACATCGAATTGATTATTTTGTTTTCATTGAGCTTGAGTTAAGACTCAGTATGGTGCTTTTGCTTTGTAAAAATAGTAAATGATTGGGTGCACTCAGTAGATAATGTGGGTAGTGATCTGGGAGTGGCGAATATGTCTGCGAGATTAAAGAAATTAAGATCAAGAACAGTTGGGAGTTTCTTGTGTGCGGCGACTGTATTAAAAGCACTCTTGGTCCTTCTTGTAGAGTGTAGAAATTTTCTTGAATTTCAATGCATCGTGAAGACTGTTAGCCAGATTTTTCACTTGAAAGGAGTGTGTAGCTTGAATCACAGTTATACCAGGATTCATTCTCTTTGACTCATTAGTATGATCTGACTTCTTAACCAGCTATTATTGTCAACTGGGTTAAATTGTTAAATTCAACTCCTTGTGGTGCCGGAGATATTATTCACCTGAACTTAAGACAACAGTCCTCGAGTCCTTTTCAGTTTTCATCATAGAAGGCAAGTCTGCAACTGACCCAGATTGATTATTCTTGTCGCAGATGCTGGAAGCATCCCTGTCTCGGCTGCTAGATGGCCGTCAAATATCTGAAACAACCTCAAATGCTCTAAAGGTCAGTCATCCTGGAATTCATGCCAAATTTTGGGGGCAATTGCAGATGCTTTTGAAGAATATGCTGGCATCAACACTCGCTGCAAATGGCAGCAAGTCTCCCACGCATGCAGTTACCAGCAAGCCCGGAGATGCTGTGAAGCTCAAAGAACTATATAAGATGTCTTTGAAGTCTACTGAGTTCAGTCAGCTGCATGTCATGCACACCTTGTGGATATCTTGAGTTGACCTGAATCTGCTTTTCGTAGTACTTTCAATAAACACGTGCATCTAAACTGGTGTCATACGGAAATGGACTGGTTTTGGGATATCTTGCATATATGTACTGTATCGGAACCCTTGAATTAATGGTTCGGTCTGAACTTGAAGTTGGGAGAGTAAAAGTTGATTGATATTCATTTCTTTTACCTGTGCTGGTTTCACCTCTCTACGGAAAAGGATGCGTTTGTGTGTTTTAGCAAATTCTGGTTCTTACCTACATTATGCTATCAGGAAGGCCTAAACATAAAGAATGGAGCGCTTTAAATCAACATCGCCCAGAAAAGAACACAACCCTCTAGCCTCTTACGCGGAGAAGATTGGGGATGCATCCATGGGGGCAAAACCTGGAATCAACATTGAAGGGGCTGCGTCTCGAAATTCTGAACCGGGGGTTTCTATGATCAATAGAAGAACTGATACACTGTTCGAGCACTGTCGTCTCTTAATGCATCTTAGTTCGTATACAAAACGTAATACCACACAAGCACCCAAAATGATTTTCAATGAACGACAATTAGGAATTCTCTTGCGCGTTGACCGTTGCAAATCCCTGAGGGCCCTCGACATTTTGTAGAAATGCCCATCTGAACAAGAACTGAACCAGTCCCATTTTTTATAATCTCTTTATTCTTTTTAACCGATCACAAGTTGCTTTCATGAGAAAGGACGATTTTTGGCAATGGCTGACATTATCAGCACACTATAAGACGCTGAACATATGTTTTCCCAGTACCTCGCTGAATAAACAAACTCTTACCTAAAAAGAAACCAAAATTCGTCTGGTAATAGTACACTCTGGGCCTAGAGGAAGTTCCTTTGGAAATTTCCAGAGGAAAACCTAGAAGTCAATCCCTGAGCCATATTTTCGGAGTCGAGGTTTACACTCTGGCGCCCAGCACTAGGTCCTTCTCCCTATCCCACGGTTTCCATGGATGTTTCCCAACCAATCTTCTTTCTCTTGTGGTTGCTGCTTCTGCTTCTTCTTTGAACGGCTCGTAGTCTCTTCTTGGTGCTTTTGAACCAATGATTTCGATCTTTGGGCCTTGTTGTACATGTCCACCAAGTTGGCGTCTGCTTTGACCCTCTTCTTTTCCTCTTCATTTGAAGCAAGTGCTGTAGCCTCATTATATGCCTCCAGATAACTGCCATGTCGAAAGTGAATCGTAGGGATAAGCAGAACCAAAACAGTAAAGCTGGAGTTTCCAAATCTTTTAAAACAAGGGGCACATACGTCATCTTAGCTTTCTGTGCTCTGTCTGATGGCGTATCTGTCCAAACAGTGGTGTCACCACGGCCGTCTTCGAGCCCTTGCTAAATTTTGTGGATTGCATAGACACACCGGCCTGGCAACAACAAGATGGATGAAATGATCTAAAAGAAAGGGTAGTGCTGTTTAACTCTCGAGAGAGGTGATTTAGATTTTTGTGGGCCTTACTATCATTTGAGGAATGATGGGAATTAACAGTCTACAGTGGCAAAATTACCCTTTAAATTACCCTTTGCTTGATGTGTCTAACTTTTTACCGCAGCTTAGTTAAAATGAATCACACAGCCTGGATAACTGCGATATGATCAGACAAGCTAAATGATTGTCAGAGGCCCTCCTGATTCTCCTAACAGTATATATGATGTGCCTCTCATCTTCCATCATCCAGGGGCAAATAGATGAAAATCCAACATAACTTGAACAAGACTAATAATGTACTACTTCTGAAACTGTAACTATGATATGGACCTTCTGAGGATTTTTCAGCATTGCCGAACTAATCAAGTTGGTAACGTGAGTGATGCATCAGAACATTACAGAACTCTCACTGCAACATTGATCTCCCCTCCTATAACCATTAGAGCTTTATTTGTTATGGGGGACTAAAATTTATGTGGCACTGGGAACTAACATGAGACTTGAAAAACATGCAATTGTGAAATTTCAATATGATCAAGAAAGTATGAGTGATCTTACTTTCCTTTCTGGAGGTAGAGTTGTCATCCACTCATCTCTTTTGGGCATCTCTTTAACTGTATGTCCGCTAAGAGCTCATCATCACCATCCATGGATATACCTGACAAAACAACTGATAATTAATAATAGAACGACGAGTATTTTCTTTATTTCTTCCAATGGAAGTAACTCCGACATCGTTCACTCATGCCTTCACACTGAGGAGTCAATAGTTACATGATGACACAAACATCAGGACCACCTCCAAATGAATATCAATATAAGAAACAGTTTTCAGTTCTTTTCACAAGACTCACAGATACAGAAAATTAGCATGTTCAGGACTCTGCTTCCTGGTGATCATTTTCCATATGAAGTGTTGCATCAAAAGAGAATAAGAAAAAAAAAACTAGAAGACTGTGGCATTGTGCTGAGGAATTTTTATATAAAAAGGAGTAGCAGTTGACGATGGTGATCAGCTACCCTGGGACTAAGACACGCCTCACTCTTATGGGTGACTGCAGTCTCCATTGGTGGTTAACAGTTAAAGATCCTTGTCAGCATTGCACCTGACAACATTGATTGGAAATTGATTGGTTGCTATAGGCATGACTGACTAAATATGATTGGTGGTAGTAGTTGGCAAAATGCTGTACGATAAGACAATACCGAAAGGGACGCAGACTCATAAAGAGACGCCGTTTCATATTTCTCTAACATCAACAAACGTAACCTTAACTCATCAAAACATTAAACTAGTGCATTTTCTTCTATCTACTCTTCCAAGAAAAAATTTGGACCATGTAATCCATCTCATTCTACCTAAGGCAATCCATAGCAGTATAAGTTAAATTGAGCATCAGAGAATTCAGGAAAAGGATTACAGTGTTAAGCAGAAATGCATACCCTGCAATCTCCTCCACTGGGCAGCCTCACGCATTGCTTTCAATTCAATCTAATGTGAAAGAAACTCCATCAGTCTTGAACCTGTGGATATATTCCTAATCTATTGCCTCAATAGTATTGATACATGACAAAGTGCATACCTTAAATGCCTCTTGTTCCTCCTTCAGTTTGATTTTGTCATCCAATGCTTTTCGCTGGACAAAGAAGATAAAACTTTTTATGGAAACAGGCAGATAGAACTCTAGATGAGATGATCTCCAGTATTCCTCCGCTTTCTCATCAACAACATATGTGCATGGCCTTTTTTAAATATCTTTGCTCACAACTCTATACTATAGCCATCTCTACAATCCCACTGGACCAATAGTCCAAATCTGAAAACCAAGTTTGAGTACAAATATAAACTTAAGTTCTCCATTTGATAAGGAGACCACATACATGTACAGGCAAGATAATGTGGTTGGGTAAACTAGAGATAGATCCTAAGGTAGTGTCAATCACATGTACCTTCAAAATTGGTGCCTTGGCTAAGAAAAGGATCCATCTCGTAAGACCTCAGATATATTACTAAGAACAAAGCACCACTAGGAAAAGGGCACAAAAAAGTAAATGACAATCCAATGCCTAGAAACAGTAGCAGACTACTACTCCTTTCACTCTTTACTGAGACATAAATCATTGCGCTTTCATCCCTCTGCAAGGCATTCTACTGTACAGAAATCTTAAACAGTGGTTTCAGTGGAACTGAATACCCTTCCCCATTTTCTTGTTGTGGGGAGGGAGGGAGGCAGGGAGAGAGAACAAAAGCATATAAAGTAGCTTGCATTGTGTATTCAATTTAATATCACCTTCTCTGGATCTTGTAAATCCTTATATGCTTTGTTCAGTTTGACAAATGCTTGGTGAGCTTGTGGATGAGAGCATTTGTCTGGATGAACCAAAAGAGACACCTCCAATACCTAGAATGATTTTCAAATGTGAGAGAACAATTTTCATATGAAGACAACTGTCAAAGACATGCGCTGTATAGCAACTCATAACGTATGAAACCTACTATAATTTTAAGTCCAAGATTAGATTTTTAACTGTAATTCTCTCCAAAATTAGGGGCTACACTGCAATTAGATCTCTGGATAATAGCGTGACCTAAGATGGGGAAATTCGCATTAATTAACAAATAGAATGGAAACAGGGAGAATAATAGTGACGTACAGCCCTTGGAGACAGGGAGACATGTATAATGAATTTAGGTTTATTCAGACTAAAGTGCCAGCAATACGTTGAGAGGATCGAAGACCACAAGTCCCAAAGAGTGAATTTCCGATATGTTGGCAAGAATGGAGAAAGAGAGTACCAGCAAGACAAATGAGTGGAGAATTTTAACTAGTGTTTTGTGCAACTGTTGGATGCCACTTAAGCTTAAGAGAAAATTCCATATCTAGTGATCGACAACACTAGATTAAGAACTACATGTTTTATGGAAAAAAGCGTGGAGAGAACATTGCACAGAATGGGTGTAGCGTAGATAAGAATGCTTCTTTGGATGTGTGAGCACACAGAAAAGACAGAACTAGAGACGAATTTATTTCAGGAGAAGAAAATGTGGCTTTAATTGAGGATAAGAAGAGAAAAGCTTGTATGAAATGACTTCACCACACCAAATGAACACCTTCAGTACACCACTAATATGTGATCAGTGGGTGGGGACTTGGGTTTAAAGGGCTAGGCAAAAAACCTAAAAAGACATGCAAGGTGATTATACGAAAGCATATGGAGCATTCGGAGCTTACAGAATACATAAAACAAAATTGAGTGCACTTGCAGAGGAAATTCAGCTAACGAACCCCGATTAGTACGATAAGACTAGTTCATTGTTGCTGTTTTTGTTGTCAATAAGTCTGAGAAATTCACTATGCAACAGCAATAAGGCGCAAACTATTTGTCAGCTACTATAACTCCCATACTATTTGATTGCCTCCATTCATCGTAAGCATCGTATCCATGCAGACGCATTGAAGCTCTGGTGATGAACATTTGCCGCTCATCTCTCAAACCCTCCTATCCAAAGTTTCTCAGCATATTTACATGTATAGCGTGTGTGTGGTACCATTAGCTATCTATATTTGACTCATTATATATGAGGAAGTAAAAAAGAAAAGATAAAACAAAGGATCTAGCAGTTTGAAACATAAATGACATTTCATTTCACAAGCAAGAATTCCAGAAAAGTTTATTGAAAAATTTTCAAACGTCCAGCAATCAAAATTATACAAAATAGAGGAAATGATCCACGCACAGGCACGAATTGTACCTTTTTTCATCTTATCGGCAGACATGTTGTGGTTCACACCCACTACATCATAAGGGTTATCAACCTCAGCTCCCATGATTCTTGTCCCTGAAATTGAGTACCTGATGAGACATTTGTACATCCAAGTGATCAAAAAATTATTATTTAAGACACATTGATAGATCCTCCAAAGAATCATGCAAGAAGATGCAAAATACTTAGCTCTCCTGTCTGTGGCTGTCTGAGTAGTAAACCAAATGTGCTGCTTTATTATGCTTTACTATACGGTATGCTTTATTCAACACAATCCTATGATTTTCGTTTATCTCAGAATAACTACAAGTCCTTCATTGATCAACAAGAGCAAAGGAGGTTCTGATACACAAAATAAAAGCAGCTAGCTCCAAAATACAAATACCACAAAGGACAGGTCTACATCCTATGTATCTATTACATCTTTTTGTAAAAGGTTCCCCATTATACCCACTATTCAGAGTCCACAACCACCTCCAGAAACAAAAACTATCAGGCTCCATTTTCGAAAGGCCTTCCATTACTCTCTGTAAATGACCAGAAAATTTGTGGGTGGGGGGAGCTACACAAATCCCTTACTACGCCAATAGTTCATTTTGCACCATTCCCATTCCTGCAATTACCCAATTGAGCCCCAACAATGCAAGAGATGTCCAAAGCTACCCAAATGGAAATGCAGCAAGTGATGGTTAGCAGTTTCTTTGTCAGGCTCCTATAAAATTCTCGAGCAAATTTGTTGAGAATCCCATTGATTACCTTTACTTATGTCTCACATCTTCTGAGAGCTACACATGTCTCAAGTTATCAGTTGATTTCCACATGTTCCTAGTTGCATACTGTGCTCATTGCCACAATGGTTTTCAAATGCAAGCATCCTCATAGTCAAATGCTACGCCAGGTATAATCCTCATATTGACAAGGGTTCAATGGCATCCTTTTTATGCTTACAACCTCTGTCATTTTGAAAATGCTACTGTTCGTAATACAGCAAGTCTATGTGACATATTCTGCACACCAGCACGACTTAAATACCACAAAGTACATCAACTATGTGCACAGTAGAGTAACAAACCTCTTCAAAACGCTCTGCTTCATTTGCAGATTCAGCTTCAGCGACCACAGCTGGTGGTGCAGGCCAATGAATAATTCAGTATCTTCCTCCAATTCAGCATCCTAAAGAATATGCACGTCTCAAACAAACTATGTTACAAACACTTCTATTCTATGAGGAACACAGAGAGAGAGAGAGAGAGAGAGAGAGAGAGAGAGAGAGTCTACACACAGATTTACATGAGCCCGTACACATAGACACAGATATACTCACAAATGGTGACCTCAAACTAGGAAATAAATATTGCTCCCTAACATGTGCCTAAGTAGAGCACTGCACGAACCAGATGAGGTTAGAGGAAAAAGGGACACCTGAGCTCAGCCTGTGCTTCAGTTAATTTAGCTGCAGCAGCCAGCAACTCAGCTGATGGCATCTCTGGGCCAATTGTCCTGCAACGAAGCAGTTACAATCAGAGCATTACATGATAACCTTCAAAATGCAAACCGGGTACAAACAGAAAAACATATAAACAATTAATTAGGTTAATTCCATCAGTGCAAGAAGATCATCTCTGCAAAGTCAGAGGCAGCTCAATTTTATACCAATGCCACTAACCGATGTGAAAGCATCAGATTTCTAAAGACCATGTGATGTTTATGCAAGTTAGCTTTCCTATTTTGATTTGATATTTCCTAGTCTAAATTTTCCTATTTTTAACGTTTGCTACTTTCATGTTCCTAGTCTAGTGTCTTAGTATCTCTATTATAAAGAGTTGCATTTTCAATTGTAAGCATGCAAAATTCTGAGTTAATAATATATGAGAATTTCTCTCAAGTGAGCGATTCCTTTGGATAGCATCCAATTTGTTAGTGGTGAGTCTTAAAATCCCTTTGACTCTCCATCCAATTCATTGATGGTGAACCTTAGAGTCTTTCATCCTTGGCTGGTGGAACAAACCTTTATGCCTTGGTGGGGAACTCTTCTATCCCAAACTTATAGTTTTGCAAACTCATCAACACTTTCATTCCGTCAAATTCGTTTGGCAATCTCACCCAAACTTCCCACGCATCAGTTCCACCAATATCTATATGACCACTTGAACTTATCACAACCTCTTCATTTGTCAACCTTTCATTTTCATAGTTATGCCCTTTCCTATACCAAGAACTTCTATAAAGAGTAAGAACTTTGACGACGTAATCTTTGCTGAGAACACTCCACCTTTGGACACAAAGCTTTTAACATCCTGCCATGTTTGGCAAGTAATTCTATATTGAGCTTTTAAACACTTGTCTCCTCAACCTTTACTAATTTGAGCTTGGCTAGTCTCTACGGAGAGTATTCGGCAAGCAAGATCGATGTCTAAAGACAGCTCAAATCTTTAGCACCCGATCGATTTGTGACCTCCTCATGGAGCTTCTTGTCTTGAAGATTTGATCCAAACAGCTTCACAAAGTTCAATAATGAAAATAAGAGTAAGAGTGGTATTAATTAGTCCAACTCCCAACTTAAAATCATGTTGAAAAGTGAAAACATTCTGAAATAGCTCCACTCTGCACTTTTCAACAATATTCCAAGACAATATTGGCCGACAAACGGATAGCCTTGTCTCATAGCAGATGGACTATTACCCAATAAAAAAAGTAGGAGATAATTGCATTCATGAGTACTCCCAACAAACCATAACAGGCAAAAAAAGATAATTCTCCAGCAATCTACCAACACCAACACAGCACACAATGCTGTTTATATGGTCAGCAGCAGTACAATGTACAAAACAAGAATGAAACTACTTTTACAAGTATAATTTCAAATATTTGGATTTGGAGATGCCACTGGGCTAGTGTCAAAATTGAAGAATCACGCAATGTATATCATGGTTCTCATTTATTATCAGGTCAGACAGATAAAAAAGCATAAGACCTTCTACGAGCTGAAGGACCTGCCTCCAGAACATCACCACTTATGCCCTCCTGATGGTCAGGCTCCAGCTGTGAATTCTTCACCACTTCAGACTGTTCAAGATTTTCTTCTTATGCTCCATATGAGCTTCAATCAAGTGGCCAACAACCTCCAGAGCTGGACGGTATTTGATGGCAGTAAGAATACCCCATCTTTTTCTCAAGGCCAAGTGAATGGAAGAGCTTCTTCAAATGCCCAACTAACAATCTTTCGGATATGCCATTGACGTCAACTGCTTGTCCATTATCAATCATTTGCAGAAGCTATTGGAGAAGACCAGAAAGATCAATAATGAACAAAACAGGTTCAACCAAATAAGCTATTTAAAGAGCGTGATAACTGCCGCAAAACCGCAAGCAGATTCTTATTCCCAGGACATAACATGTTGAAAAGTTGATAGACCAAATGGCTACTACAACTCAAAATGCCCACAGTTCTTCAGGAGTTTCCTCTGCGACAGCTTAAGTTCTTAAATGGACAACTGACTTCCTTAAACAGACAAGGGGCAGAAGTTTCATATTCAAAACTTTCCGGAATTTGTTCTGAGCAGAAGTTTCATATCCGATGATAGTTTCAAAGAAACAACATTCTCCGGAACTTGTTCTGATAATTTCAGTCTGTTGCGATTCTTTTTCTACTATTGTAATTTCTAACCTCAAAACTCAAAACAATTATTCAGACAGGATCACATTCCACCAAACAAGACCAGCAAAAGAACAAACTTTTACCTGCTTCAAATCACTTGCTATACTAGGAAATTTCAACAACATATTCCTCAGGACCGATTCTGGATCAACACGAACTCTCTCCGTTCCGAATCAGAACCATCAGAAGATCCATCGTGAGCGCTCCTCCTGCTGCTCCTCTTCTCATCCTTCCTCGACCTCTTCCGCTCCTTCTCTCTATCCACGCGTCCCCTCCCTTTCTTCCTACTACTACTGCTGCCGCCACTCCTCTCTCTTTTCTTATGTTTCTCTCTCCTAGAACTGCTCCGCTCCTTCCGGCGCCGGTGTCGCCGCCTCCCGGAGGACTCTTCCGAGCCATCGGAGCTCGACGGAGACGGCGACGGCGATTCCGTTCCCGTGTCCGTCTCCGAGTCCGAGCGCCGCGATGATTTCCTCCTCCGCTTCACCATATTTTTTGGGGGGCGGGAGACAGAGACGAAGATGCAAACCCGGCCGATGGCCACCAGTTGGCACCGGCTGTTATCGCGCGCGCGATCGGAAAAGGCTACCAGCTTTGGACCAAAGAAAAGATTCACCGCGTTTCGGAAAGCCAAGTTTTGAAAGGCCCAACAGATTTCGTATCAACCCCCCAGGCTTTAACTTAATCAAGGAAACCGCCATTAATCACCTCAAGCTTCTTCAATCCGATCCACAACAAAGAGACTATCCCACTCAATGATTCCG
Source organism: Psidium friedrichsthalianum (assembly GCA_019149425.1). Classification (NCBI taxonomy): domain Eukaryota; kingdom Viridiplantae; phylum Streptophyta; class Magnoliopsida; order Myrtales; family Myrtaceae; genus Psidium; species Psidium friedrichsthalianum. Next base: position 19,046 of record JAGVVM010002941.1, read on the forward strand.
GCCACTGATCATCTCAGCCTCAAGATAGGGTGTGTTTGTTCAGGGAAAGCGTTTTCTCGAAATGGTTTTTTTCGACTTTCTCCTATTTGGTTCATCGAAAAATGAATCAGTCAACGGAAAAAACATTTTCCAGTCGATGAAAAGTTTATGTACAAATTCCGAAAAACAAAGTCCCAATTGAAGGAGTGAAAACGCTTTCCGAATTGCTCCTCTTTAGTTTTTTAATATTTTAATATTGTAGCATTATATTATAATATTATTTTTTTCTTCCTCCCTCACCGCGAATGACTGGAGGCGGCCATCCAATCTCGAGGTTTGTCGAGACTTGGATTGGGCGAGCCTTGAGGTCGTAGGCCTTGATGAGCTCGAGGCTCACCCAGGCCGAGTCTCGACAAACCTCGAGATCGTCGGCCTTGTGCTGCCTAGGTAGCTTTTAGCAAGCCTAGAGCTCACCAGATTTGGCGGCCTTGGGCAAATTTGGCTTTCTCAATGAGCTCGAGGCGCACCCAATGGTGGGCCTCGAGGCCGTCGGGCTCTAGCAGCCTCAAGGTTGTCGGCCTGGGCGAGCTCGAGGTGGCCTCACGCAGATCTAGCCATCAACCAGATTCAACTGCCGTCGTTTGTGCGAATGATGTCCTCAGCTCCGACATTCACCATAGCATCTCAATCTCGCGTCAAATAGGAGATGGTTTATGGAAAGGGGTTTATAAACGAGACTTGTTCCCAAATGTTCGCCGCTTGAGCATTCGAGGAGAAATAGGAGCCATGCAAGATCGATCGAAACAAGGAATGGAATCGCATTTACCTTCCTTTTATTTTTCTTTTTTTTTTTCCCATCTATACCCTATTAAAGAAGGAAGCTTACAATCTAGACATTGATGGATCATTTAATCATTTGTTAGCATATAACATCCACACATAATTCTGCCAGGAAATTCAACACACACATGGTATATTACATTAATCAAAGACCTCTCGACCAACTAGTGCGAAAGGTCTCTTACTTGGAAATGACCCCACGATCGATCCAGCTAAGTACATTGAACCACTTCTCCCATTCAACTTAATTTGCTCTTCTTGTACAAACCCAACCTTACTTTCTTTCCCCGCACGTGCATGAAATGCATGCATCACATTTACATTTTAGACCAAGACATGAACCCAATCTTACTTTCTTCCCCGCACGTGCATGAAATGCATGCATCGCATTTAGATTTAAGACAACACATGAACACAGATACAGCGGGATACACGGCACAGTACAGACTATTACATCCAATATCCGAGTGAACTTCGAGATGTACGATGCGATCTAGGGACATTTGTGGCGGCCGCCATGGGTGGTCATGTTGGCGTAGCAAGGGCAGACGTCCTCGTTCCCGGAAGTACCGGGAGGCACGCAGTTGCACCTCTGGCAGCACGTGTTGCACGCCCTTATGCACATCTTGTGCCTCGACGACTTGCTGCACCTGTAGTTGCACCTGGACCCGCAATCTGCAGGGGATCACCAGAAATCGCAAAAATCAATGTGGCCATCCACTGTATGTGTCTGTATTTTGGGTGGTTCAAAGGTATGCGCGTAGCTTCACCGATCAAAAATCTGCAGAAGACCTTACCAATTTTTTGAGCGTCAGCTTGGAATTGTTCTCCACAAAAACCAGCAGCTGACATAGCAAACCCAAATAAGAAAAAGACAGAAACTTTATGTCAAGACTTTCATTCTACATGACGAATCTCTTTCAACCCCTCTACACTGATTTGAATCTGTTCAGAACCGTCTAAAACGATGCCGGGTACGAACGCTTAAGAAGCACGGTGCATGTATATACGAGTGTACCTCACGTACCAAGACAAGGCAGAGGATTGCAAAGAGGATGCTCGTTTTCGCACTCGCCATTTCCTGCGCGACGACCATAGAGTGGATCACAGAGAGAGAGAGAGATGGATGAGCAGAATGAATGAAGTTTTGAGAGCTAGCGAGAGTATTTATAGTGGAGGAGGCTCTTGATGGCGAGAGTTTCCCGCGCAACACATAATGTGACTCCATTGAATACCATGTATTTCGGCAAGCTTACTTGCCGTGAATGACCGAGTGACGCATGAAGCTTCAATTTGCCGGTATTATTATGTGGTGAAATCGAAATCCCATGAATTAGATTAGGTTGCTGTTCTTTTCTTCTTTTTGGCACTCCTCCTTGCTGCACGCCTCTTAGACGTCGCCACATCCGATTTTGCTCCGGTTTGGAAGAGAACGCCGTGTGTTGCGACCGCCTATACCTCACCCGCCGCCATTCTTACGGCAATTTTGAAGACGGATTCCACTATGTACATGCAGTTCGGATGGTATCGTCGTTGTTGCACATCATAGCGGTTGGTGGCGTGAGATACGACCATAGCTGTTTGATTTTGATGACATTTGGCTACCCTAAAAGTGTATAAAAGGTTTGAGATGATAAAAAATAGTACTAAGTGATGTATTGCCAAATTTCGGTTACTATCAAGTGATTTGACGTGATCGATATCATACTAAATGTTTAAATCAACAAATTTACTTTAGCGTTGATTCCCTTTGGTTAATTGAAAAATAGGCAACGGTACTAAAAAAGCCTTAAACCTATTGTATTAATACCAATTTAGTCTTACATTTTTTAATTGGGCTAATTCTATCATAAACCTTTTGCATTTATGCCAATTGAGTATAATAGACCAATTTTGATAGGAAATTGCTGATGTGGATTGGCAGTCCTGTGTGGCGTGGATAGCATTTGACATGGACATTTTAAATAACTTTTTTAAACAAAAGTTGAATTTATAATTTTTTTTTTGCCTTTGTATTTTGTTTTGATTTCATTTTGGCCATCAAGGGTCACCTTGACCAAAGATGATGGGGCTACAAAGGCCATAGGCAAGGTAGCCCTTGCCCAAATTTGTTGAGGGCCTTCACGACCTAGCTCACGGCTGGTAAGGTGGCCCTCCCCTAGATCTGGCAATGATTTTCCTAGCCTTGCTGATCAAATGAATGAAAAGAAAGAAAAAAAGAATTGAATTTTTAATTTTTTTAAAAAATTATTAAAAATGTCCATGTTAACGTCGATCGTGCTGCGTATAATGGCTAGCATCAACGTATTGATTTTCAGGCAAAATTGATCGGATGAACTCGATTGACACAAATACAAAATGCTTAAGGTTGAATTAGCACAATGCAATAGGTTTTTTATTTTTTTTTTTTTTTTTTTTAATTTTTTTTTTAAAATATAATTCCTTTTTAAAAATATAAATTAAATTAATATTTTTAAAAAATTAAAAAAAAATTTTTTTGCCTATTGCATTGTGCTAATTCACCTTAAGCATTTTGTATTTGTGTCAATCGAGTTCATCCGATCAATTTTGCCTGAAATCAATACGTTGATGCTAGCCATTATACGCAGCACGATCGACGTTAACATGGACATTTTTAATAATTTTTTAAAAAAATTAAAAATTCAATTCTTTTTTTCTTTCTTTTCATTTTGATCAGCAAGGCTAGGAAAATCATTGCCAGATCTAGGGGAGGGCCACCTTACCAGCCGTGAGCTAGGTCGTGAAGGCCTCAACAAATTTGTGGGCAAGGGCTACCTTGTCCTATGGCCTTTGTAGCCCCATCATCTTTGGTCAAGGTGACCCTTGATGGCCAAAATGAAATCAAAACAAAATACAAAGGCAAAAAAAAAATTATAAATTCAACTTTTGTTTAAAAAAGTTATTTAAAATGTCCATGTCAAATGCTATCCACGCCACACAGGACTGCCAATCCACATCAGCAATTTCCTATCAAAATTGGTCTATTATACTCAAATGGCATAAATGCAAAAGGTTTATGATAGAATTAGCCCAATTAAAAAATTGTAAGACTAAATTGGTATTAATACAATAGGTTTAAGGCTTTTTTAGTACCGTTGCCTATTTTCATTAACCAAAGGGAATCAACGCTAAAGTAAATTTGTTGATTTAAACATTTAGTATGATATCGATCACGTCAAATCACTTGATAGTAACCGAAATTTGGCAATACATCACTTAGTACTATTTTTATCATCTCAACCTTTTATACACTTTTAGGGTAGCCAAATGTCATCAAAATCAAACAGCTATGGTCGTATTCACGCCACCAACCGCTATGATGTGCAACAACCGACGATACCATCCGAACTGCATGTACATAGTGGAATCCGTCTTCAAAAATTGCCGTAAGAATGGCGGCGGGTGAGGTATAGGCGGTCGCAACACACGGCGTTCTCTTCCAAACCGGAGCAAAATCGGATGTGGCGACGTCCTAAGAGGCGGTGCAGCAAGGAGGAGGCCCAAAAAGAAGAAAAGAACAGCAACCTAATCTAATTCATGGGATTTCGATTTCACCACATAATAATACCGGCAAAGGAAGCTTCATGCGTCACTCGGTCATTCACGGCAAGTAAGCTTGCCGAAATACATGGTATTCAATGGAGCCCATTATGTGTTGCGCGGGAAACTCTCGCCATCAAGAGCCTCCTCCACTAAAATACTCTCGCTAGCTCTCAAAACTTCATTCATTCTCTCATCCATCTCTCTCTCTCTCTGTGATCCACTCTATGGTGTCGTTCGCGCAAGGAAATGGCGAGTGCGAAAAACGAGCATCCTCTTGCAATCCTCTGCCTTGTCTTGGTACGTGAGGTACACTCGTATATACATGCACCGTGCTTCTTAAGCGTTCGTAACCGGCATCGTTTTAGACGGTTCTGAACAGATTCAAAATCAGTGTAGAGGGGTTGAAAGAGAATTCGTCATGTAGAATGAAAGTCTTGACATAAAGTTTCTGCTTTTTCTTATTTGGGTTTGCTATGTCAGCTGCTGGTTTTTGGTGGAGAACAATTCAAGCTACGCTCAAAAAATTGGTAAGGTCTTCTGCAGATTTTGATCGGTGAAGCTACGCGCATACCTTGAACCACCAAAATACAGACACATACAGTGGATGGGATGCCACATTGATTTTTGCGATTTCTGGTGATCCCCTGCAGATTGCGGGTCCAGGTGCAACTACAGGTGCAGCAAGTCGTCGAGGCACAAGATGTGCATAAGGGCGTGCAACACGTGCTGCCAGAGGTGCAACTGCGTGCCTCCCCGGTACTTCCGGGAACGAGGACGTCTGCCCTTGCTACGCCAACATGACCACCCATGGCGGCCGCCACAAATGTCCCTAGATCGCATCGTACATCTCGAAGTTCACTCGGATATTGGATGTAATAGTCTGTACTGTGCCGTGTATCCCGCTGTATCTGTGTTCATGTGTTGTCTTAAATCTAAATGCGATGCATGCATTTCATGCACGTGCGGGGAAGAAAGTAAGATTGGGTTCATGTCTTGGTCTAAATGTAAATGTGATGCATGCATTTCATGCACGTGCGGGGAAAGAAAGTAAGGTTGGGTTTGTACAAGAAGAGCAAATTAAGTTGAATGGGAGAAGTGGTTCAATGTACTTAGCTGGATCGATCGTGGGGTCATTTCCAAGTAAGAGACCTTTCGCACTAGTGGTCGAGAGGTCTTTTGATTAATGTAATATACCATGTGTGTGTTGAATTTCCTGGCAGAATTATGTGTGGATGTTATATGCTAACAAATGATTAAATGATCCATCAATGTCTAGATTGTAAGCTTCCTTCTTTAATAGGGTATAGATGGGAAAAAAAAAAAGAAAAATAAAAGGAAGGTAAAATGCGATTCCATTCCTTGTTTCGATCGATCTTGCATGGCTCCTATTTCTCCTCGAATGCTCAAGCGGCGAACATTTGGGAACAAGTCTCGTTTATAAACCCTTTCCATAAACCATCTCCTATTTGACGCGAGATTGAGATGCTATGGTGAATGTCGGAGCTGAGGACATCATTCGCACAAACGACGGCAGTTGAATCTGGTTGATGGCTAGATCTGTGTGAGGCCACCTCGAGCTCGCCCAGGCCGACAACCTTGAGGCTGCTAGAGCCCGACGGCCTCGAGCCCACGAGATGGGTGCGCCTCGGCTCATTGAGAAAGCCAAATTTGCCCAAGGCCGCCAAATCTGGTGAGCTCTAGGCTTGCTAAAAGCTACTAGGCAGCACAAGCCGACGATCTCGAGGTTTGTCGAGACTCGGCCTGGGTGAGCCTCGAGCTCATCAAGCCTACGACTCAAGGCTGCCCAATCCAAGTCTCGACAAACCTCGAGATTGGATGGCCGCCTCCAGTCATTCGCGGTGAGGGAGGAAGAAAAAAATAATATTATAATATAATGCTACAAAAATATTTAAAATATTAAAAAAACTAAAGAGGAGCAATTTCGGAAAAGCGTTTTCACTCCCTTCAATTGGGACTCTGTTTTTCGGAATTTGTACATAAACTTTCATCGATGGAAAATGTTTTTCCGTGACTGATTCATTTTCGATGACACCAAATAGGAGAAAGTCGAAAAAAACCAATTTCGAGAAAACGCTTTTCCTGAAACAAAACACACCCTATTTGAGGTGAGATGATCAGTGGCCGGAATCATTGAGTGGGATAGTCTCTTTGTTGTGGATCGGATGAAGAAGCTTGAGGTGATAATGGCGGTTTCCTTGATTAAGTTAAAGCCTGGGGGTTGATACGAAATCTGTTGGGCCTTTCAAAACTTGGGCTTTCGAAACGCAGTGAATCTTTTCTTGGTCCAAAGCTGGTAGCAGCCTTTTCCCGATCGCCCGCGCGATGACAGCCGGTGCCCACTGGTGGCCATCGGCGGGTTTGAATCTTCGTCTCTGTCTCGCGCGACCACCCCCCCCCCCAAAAAACAACCCCAAAAAAGAAATATGGTGAAGCGGAGGAGGAAATCATCGCGGCGCTCGGACTCGGAGACAGACACGGGAACGGAATCGCCGTCGCCGCTCCGTGGAGCTCCGATGGCTCGGAAGAGTCCTCCGGGAGGCGGCGGACACCGGCGCCGGAAGGAGCGGAGCAGTTCTAGGAGAGAGACACATAAGAAAAGAGAGAGGAGTGGCGGCGGCAGTAGTAGTAGGAAGAAAGGGAGGGGACGCGTGGATAGAGAGAAGGAGCGGAAGAGGTCGAGGAAGGATGAGAAGAGGAGCAGCAGGAGGAGCGCTCACGATGGATCTTCTGATGTCTGATTCGGAAACGGAAGAGAGTTCGTGTTGATCCAGAATCGGTCCTGAGGAATATGTTGTTGGAATTTCCTAGTTATAGCAAGTGATTTGAAGCAGGTAAGAGTTGTTCTTTTGCTGGTCTTGTTGGTGGAAGGTGATCCTGTCTGAATAATTGTTTTGAGTTTTGAGGTTAGAAATTACAATAGTAGAAAAGAATCGCAACAGACTGAAATTATCAGAACAAGTCGGAGAATGTTGTTCTTTGAACAACTATGGTCGGATATGAAACTTCTGCTCAGAACAAATTCCGGAAAGTTTTGAATATGAAACTTCTGGCCCCTTGTCTGTTTAAGGAAGGTCAGTTGTCCATTTAAGAACTTAAGCTGTATAGAGGAAACTCCGAAGAACTGTGGGCATTTTGAGTTGTAGTAGCCATTTGGTCTATCAACTTTTCAAACATGTTATGTCCTGGGAATAAGAATCTGCTTGCGGTTTTGCGGCAGTTATCACGCTCTTAAAATAGCTTATTTGGTTGAACCTGTTTTGTTCATTATTGATCTTTCTGGTCTTCTCCAATAGCTTCTGCAAATGATTGATAATGGACAAGCAGTTGACGTCAATGGCATATCCGAAAGATTGTTAGTTGGGCATTTGAAGAAGCTCTTCCATTCACTTGGCCTTGAGGAAAGATGGGGTATTCTTACTGCCATCAAATACCCGTCCAGCTCTGGAGGTTGTTGGCCACTTGATTGAAGCTCATATGGAGCATAAGAAGAAAATCTTGAACAGTCTGAAGTGGTGAAGAATTCACAGCTGGAGCCTGACCATCAGGAGGGCATAAGTGGTGATGTTCTGGAGGCAGGTCCTTCAGCTCGTAGAAGGTCTTATGCTTTTTGATCTGTCTGACCTGATAATAAATGAGAACCATGATATACATTGCGTGATTCTTCAATTTTGACACTAGCCCAGTGGCATCTCCAAAATCCAAATATTTGAAATTATACTTGTAAAAGTAGTTTCATTCTTGTTTTGTACATTGTACTGCTGCTGACCATATAAACAGCATTGTGTGCTGTGTTGGTGTTGGTAGATTGCTGGAGAATTATCTTTTTTTGCCTGTTATGGTTTGTTGGGAGTACTCATGAATGCAATTATCTCCTACTTTTTTTATTGGGTAATAGTCCATCTGCTATGAGACAAGGCTATCCGTTTGTCGGCCAATATTGTCTTGGAATATTGTTGAAAAGTGCAGAGTGGAGCTATTTCAGAATGTTTTCACTTTTCAACATGATTTTAGTTGGGAGTCGGACTAATTAATACCACTCTTACTCTTATTTTCATTATTGAACTTTGTGAAGCTGTTTGGATCAAATCTTCAAGACAAGAAGCTCCATGAGGAGGTCACAAATCGATCGGGTGCTAAAGATTTGAGCTGTCTTTAGACATCGATCTTGCTTGCCGAATACTCTCCGTAGAGACTAGCCAAGCTCAAATTAGTAAAGGTTGAGGAGACAAGTGTTTAAAAGCTCAATATAGAATTACTTGCCAAACATGGCAGGATGTTAAAAGCTTTGTGTCCAAAGGTGGAGTGTTCTCAGCAAAGATTACGTCGTCAAAGTTCTTACTCTTTATAGAAGTTCTTGGTATAGGAAAGGGCATAACTATGAAAATGAAAGGTTGACAAATGAAGAGGTTGTGATAAGTTCAAGTGGTCATATAGATATTGGTGGAACTGATGCGTGGGAAGTTTGGGTGAGATTGCCAAACGAATTTGACGGAATGAAAGTGTTGATGAGTTTGCAAAACTATAAGTTTGGGATAGAAGAGTTCCCCACCAAGGCATAAAGGTTTGTTCCACCAGCCAAGGATGAAAGACTCTAAGGTTCACCATCAATGAATTGGATGGAGAGTCAAAGGGATTTTAAGACTCACCACTAACAAATTGGATGCTATCCAAAGGAATCGCTCACTTGAGAGAAATTCTCATATATTATTAACTCAGAATTTTGCATGCTTACAATTGAAAATGCAACTCTTTATAATAGAGATACTAAGACACTAGACTAGGGAACATGAAAGTAGCAAACGTTAAAAAATAGGAAAATTTAGACTAGGAAATATCAATCAAAATAGGAAACCTAACTTGCATAAACATCACATGGTCTTTAGAAATCTGATGCTTTCACATCGGTTAGTGGCATTGGTATAAAATTGAGCTGCCTCTGACTTTGCAGAGATGATCTTCTTGCACTGATGGGATTAACCTAATTAATTGTTTATATGTTTTTCTGTTTGTACCCGTTTGCATTTTGAAGGTTATCATGTAATTGCTCTGATTGTAACTGCTTCGTTGCAGGACATTTGGCCCAGAGATGCCATCAGCTGAGTTGCTGGCTGCTGCAGCTAAATTAACTGAAGCACAGGCTGAGCTCAGGTGTCCCTTTTTCCCTCTAACCTCATCTGGTTCGTGCAGTGCTCTACTTAGGCACATGTTAGGGAGCAATATTTATTTCCTAGTTTGAGGTCACCATTTGTGAGTATATCTGTGTCTATGTGTACGGGCTCATGTAAATCTGTGTGTAGACTCTCTCTCTCTCTCTCTCTCTCTCTCTCTCTCTCTCTCTCTGTGTTCCTCATAGAATAGAAGTGTTTGTAACATAGTTTGTTTGAGACGTGCATATTCTTTAGGGATGCTGAATTGGAGGAAGATACTGAATTATTCATTGGACCTGCACCACCAGCTGTGGTCGCTGAAGCTGAATCTGCAAATGAAGCAGAGCGTTTTGAAGAGGTTTGTTACTCTACTGTGCACATAGTTGATGTACTTTGTGGTATTTAAGTCGTGCTGGTGTGCAGAATATGTCACATAGACTTGCTGTATTACGAACAGTAGCATTTTCAAAATGACAGAGGTTGTAAGCATAAAAAGGATGCCATTGAACCCTTGTCAATATGAGGATTATACCTGGCGTAGCATTTGACTATGAGGATGCTTGCATTTGAAAACCATTGTGGCAATGAGCACAGTATGCAACTAGGAACATGTGGAAATCAACTGATAACTTGAGACATGTGTAGCTCTCAGAAGATGTGAGACATAAGTAAAGGTAATCAATGGGATTCTCAACAAATTTGCTCGAGAATTTTATAGGAGCCTGACAAAGAAACTGCTAACCATCACTTGCTGCATTTCCATTTGGGTAGCTTTGGACATCTCTTGCATTGTTGGGGCTCAATTGGGTAATTGCAGGAATGGGAATGGTGCAAAATGACTATTGGCGTAGTAAGGGATTTGTGTAGCTCCCCCCACCCACAAATTTCTGGTCATTTACAGAGAGTAATGGAAGGCCTTTCGAAAATGGAGCCTGATAGTTTTTGTTTTTCTGGAGGTGGTTGTGGACTCTGAATAGTGGGTATAATGGGGAACCTTTTACAAAAAGATGTAATAGATACATAGGATGTAGACCTTGTCCTTTGTGGTATTTGTATTTTGGAGCTAGCTGCTTTTATTTTGTGTATCAGAACCTCCTTTGCTCTTGTTGATCAATGAAGGACTTGTAGTTATTCTGAGATAAACGAAAATCATAGGATTGTGTTGAATAAAGCATACCGTATAGTAAGCATAATAAAGCAGCACATTTGTTTTACTACTCAGACAGCCACAGACAGGAGAGCTATAGTATTTGCATCTTCTTGCATGATTCTTTGGAGGATCTATCAATGTGTCTTAAATAATAATTTTTTGATCACTTGGATGTACAAATGTCTCATCAGGTACTCAATTTCAGGGGACAAGAATCATGGGAGCTGAGGTTGATAACCCTTATGATGTAGTGGGTGTGAACCACAACATGTCTGCCGATAAGATGAAAAAGGTACAATTCGTGCCTGTGGCGTGGATCATTTCCTTATTTTGTATAATTTTGATTGGCTGGACGTTTGAAAATTTTTCAATAAACTTTTCTGGAATTCTTGCTTGTGAAAATTGAAATGTCATTTATGTTTTCAAACTGCTAGATCCTTTTGTTTTATCTTTTTCTTTTTTACTTCCTCATATATAATGAGTCAAATATAGATAGCTAATGGTACACACACCACCGCTATACATGTAAATATGCTGAGAAAACTTTGGATAGGAGGGTTTGAGAGATGAGCGGCAATGTTCATCACCAGAGCTTCAATGCGTCTGCATGGATACGATGCTTACGATGAATGGAGGCAATCAAATAGTATGGGAGTTATAGTAGCTGACATAAATAGTTTGCGCCTTATTGCTGTTGCATAGTGAATTTCTCTCAGACTTATTGACAACAAAAAACAGCAACAATGCACTAGTCTTATCGTACTAATCGGGGTTCGTTAGCTGAATTTTCCTCTGCAAGGCACTCAATTTTGTTTTATGTATTCTGTAAGCTCCGAATGCTCCATATGTTTTCGTATAATCACCTTGCATGTCTTTTTAGGTTTTTTGCCTAGCCCTTTAACCCAAGTCCCCACCCCACTGATCACATATTAGTGGTGTACTGAAGGTGTTCATTTGGTGTGGTGAGTCATTTCATACAAGCTTTTCTCTTCTTATCCTCAATTAAAGCCACATTTTTCTTCTCCTGAAGTAATTCGTCTCTAGTTCTGTCTTTCTGTGTGCTCACACATCCAAAGAAGCATCTTATTACGCTACACCCATTCTGTGCAATGTTCCTCCACGCTTTTTTCTATAAAAAACATGTAGTTCTTAATTGTTTTATCTAA
>JAGVVM010002942.1:0-15804 GCA_019149425.1 Psidium friedrichsthalianum
GAAGAGGCGAGATGGCTTTGGACGCCCTGAGCGAGATGCCCCGATTCGATGGAGGATGACCACGCTACCCTTCGATCCGCTGACTACCAGGGCGAGGTGATATCCCGAGCCGATGGAGGAGCTGCCATCCCCAGGGCCGTCGATGATCGACGGTCATGCTGCAGCAAGCCCATGGACACCGAGCCCTCTTCCCCAGAGCCAGAGGAGGAGGACGACCCAGAGGAGGAGTATGATCTAGAGGAGTTCGACCCCGAGGAGTGACGCCTTGGGATGGATGATCTAGTTTGGGGGTATGCAGAGATAGAATGGCGTAGGAATTTTGGGGTCGATGTCTGTATTTTGATGTTTATTTGGGGTCTGTACCTAACGCTCATATTGTTTATAATACTACTGTATTTGTGCATAACCTTCCTACCCCATTATGCATGCATGTACGTATGGGTTTTGTAGAAACGCTTCCGCAGGTTCATGAGTTTCAGAAGGCGCGTCGTCTGGCCGGCGATGGGCATCCTGGGCCGTCGCTGATCGTAGGCCAGGCGAACGCAGTTTGGTTGTATGAGCAGGGATGACGCGAGCTCGTAGGGTTCGGGACGTGACAGAATGCCAACTGAGTCTTGGAATGATTTGGAAAAATTTGGGTCAGGTTGGCCAGAGGGGTAAAATGGTAATTTCCTAAAGCCCGGGAGGTCAAAAATGGTTAAACTAATTGGATGTGATTTTTCCTTAGTTTTCAGAATTTTTGAGAATTTTTGGGTATTTACAATTTTTTTGAATTTTTTCAAATTTTTGGATTTTTTTGGGTTTTTATGATTTTCTAAGGATTTTTTTTATTTTTGAAAATTTTTTCAAAAAAATTTTTTAGATTTTTCCAGACATTTTCTACATTTTCTGACAAATTTTTCAATTTTTCTAGAATTTCTATGAATTTTTGGGATTTCCTAATTTTTTTAAGGATTTTCAGAAATTTTCTATGATTTTTCCCTTTTTTTTGGATTTTTGTCTTATTTTTTATTTCTCTTTAATTTCTAACTTTTCCAAAATTTTTTATATTTTTTCTTTATATTTTCCAAGATTTTTCTAAAAAGATTTTGGTATATTTTTTGGAGCTTTTCTGATTTTTTTTTGGATTTTATTGATTTTTTTTTATATTTTCTGAAATATTTTGTGATTTTTTTTCTTTACGTACCCATTATTTCCTGACCTTTTTAAGATTTTTCCAAAATTTTTCATGATTTTTCCCTATTTTTATTTTTTTCTGTGATTTTTATTTAATTTTATTGTTATTATTATTTTTTTATTTTTTTATTTTTATTTTATTTCCCGGACCGGGTCGGGTTGACCCGAGAACCCGGCCCTAAAACCCTAAATTGGAACGGCGCCGTATTGATTTTTGTTAGTTTTCTATCTTTTTTTTTATATTTTTTTGTCTATTTTACTTATTATTTATTTTTATTTATTATACGGACGCGGGTCAAAGGGACCCGACCCACTGACTAAACCCGGCCCAAGGTCCGAATGAACAACCCAACACCTAAAAAGAGATAGTTTAGGTATCTTTATATTTTTTGAATTTTGAATTTTAGATTTTTTATTATTATTTTCCCGCCCGAGCCTTAATCCTACGGTTGATAACTCGCCACGTGTATCTATCCTAACCGACCATCTCTCCTATTAAATCTACGATTGCGATTCAATCCAGGGACTAAATCTCAGCCATCGATTTTTATTATTTTTGAGAATAATTAAAAAAAACAAATTAGAATTCTTATTTTCAGAAAAATTATGATCTTGACACGCGGCAGCTCCCCAACCATCCGATCAACTTATTAGCTTTTTATCATATGACGAGCCGACGTGTCGTCCACGTCAGCGTTTGACTAGGTCAACGTGCTGACGTGGCCGATGACATGGGTTTCCACGTCAGCGACACGTCAGCCGTTGACCAAGTCAGACGGCTGATTGGACTCGTCTTCTTCGTCAGGCCAAAACCGGACGAACGGCTGCCATTCGCCGGCGAAGATCTAACGGTAAGACCTATTCCAATTAAGCTAATTCCAACACCATTCGACTCCCATCCCATTCCCGGTTAACATATCTAGGAATTGACTCGATCTACCGGTTGAAACCCAGCAATTCAAGCATCTACAGAGGACGATCATGGCGGTTCGGGCTCGCATTCCAGATCATAAACAATGCAATTCATTCACAGGGGAGTACGAGAAGAAGGTCAGAAGACTTACCTTACGTCCTGATCGAGCCCTAAATTGCCAGATTTCCCTAACGAAGGTGTGACATAGTCGTGAGGTTTGGGAGTTTGGCTCAGCGAATACAGGCGATGTTGATGCAAAAAGAAGACGTAGAGGTGGTCAGGGATGCTTGAAGGTCAATATGCACAAATAAAATGTAAAGAAGACAACCGGACGAAGATTTCGCCATTGACGCCGAGCTTGAAGCTCGAAAATGGTATTGGCCTTTTCCGGGATGCCGAGACTGGTCTAATGGGTTCTCAATGATGCTCAGTTCTCCAGGAAGCTTGAGGAAACAACCCCCAAAGCTCGATTCCCCTACTTCGCTTGAATTTCGACGATTTCCCCTCATTCCCTCTCGGCTCAGCCGCCTTCAATCTCTTTCCCCCATCTCTCCTTTTATTCCAAAATCACCCCCCTTTTAAAACCAGACACGCGCGCTAAGATCGCCCAACTGGGTGAGGATCTCTGATTTTTCTCAACCAAGCAAATCCAGTTTGTTAGCAAATCCCTTCCCCTGAGCCTGTTTGAACATCTTCGCGCCAGAGAGAAAGAACCAGAGCTGGTTCTGAGTCAGCCGGGTCAAATGGGTTGACTGGGTCAGGTCAACTCGACCCGGTCGACCCGACCGACCAAAAACCCGAAATTAATCCCAAATTAGCCCACATATCTCAAAATTGACCTCAAAATTGGACTCAGGGGTATCGAATTTATTTGAAAATGGTGTTTTCCCCAAAGATTATTCAGTATTTATGCAAAAACCCCAATTTTTGGGTTTGACCCGGAAACCCATTTTGCAGAATCCAAAGTCTTAAGGTCCTTTTTTGCAAAAATTGTTGCCACCATTGGATTTAGAAGATCAAAATCTTGGGGGTGACGTCGCCCTATTTTCAATTTAGTCCCTGAAAATTTTTAATTGCATTTTTTAGTGATTTCATGGACTAATTTGAAAAATAGAAATTGCATTTTGATCCTTTTAGTGAAATTGGGCCATTCTGAGGGCTTTTGGACTGGATTTTAATTTTGAAAAATAGAGGAGGATGACACGACTCTAAAAATGTAAAAATGGAAAATTAAAAAGCTAAAATGGAATTTCTAGAATTACTTAAATAATCTAAAAAATGAAATTAACAAAGGAACCCTAGATTCCAGACTCAATTTTTTAAAATTTATTCATAAAAAATGAATGGAAAATTAAATTAAAAATATTGAATAATTTTTGGTAATTTTCTGGCCTCAAGTACTATTTTTTATTAATTTTCCATTATTTTCCTAATTTCTGAAAAATATTAAAAATGCCAAAATAAGGAAAATTATTTTTTGCTCAAAATTAGTTCTCTAGGCTAGGATGAGGTCCCAAAGTTGATTTTTCAATTTTCTCAATTTTTATTGATTTTTTATGAATTTTTGAAAATAAAATGCAGAAAAATACGAAAAATATGGAAAATTATTTTTTGCTCAAAATTGGTCCCCCAAGGCTAAACTAAGGTCCCCCAAAGTTGATTTTTAAAATTTCTAAATTTTTATGGATTTTCTAAAAATTTCTGAAAATAAAAATTGGCCAAAAATCAAGTGTCAACAGCTGCCCCTCTTTGAGAGGGGTCTCGCGAGAGATCACTCTCAAAGGCAAGATGACACTTGAAATCTAACCGACTTTACTGGGAAAATGAAAAGTCGTGACATCCAACTCTAGTTTCCTTCTTGAAAGCTTAGTCCAAATTTCATGCTGCTCACTTTGATGTGGGGAGAGAGGGAGAAGAAAGAGTCAGGGGATTTACCTGGAACTTACCTATTTGCCTCATGTCGCCATTGACTGTTTTACTGAGAATGGAACGGGAACCTGAGGATTCGTTGTAAGAAAACCTTATAGTGATTGAACTTGGACCTGTATGGTAGGTCGCCCCATGGTAGATTCCTAGCGAAAGGATTCTACTGATTAAAATTGAATTTAGATTTGACCCGTATGATAGGTCACCCATGGTAGATTCTAATGAAAGGACTCTACTGATTGAAATTTGATTAGGATCTGACCCGTATGGTAGGTCACCCCATGAAAATGCCTGTAAGAAGGACTTTGTGTCTGTAGAAAGGACTTGTGTACCTATAGGAAGGACTTATGTTACTGTAAGAAGGACTTATGTGCCTGTAAGAAGGATTTGACGGTGCCTATAGGAAGGACTTTGGTGCCTGTAAAAAGGACTTTGGTGCATGTAAGAAGGACTTTGGTGCCTGTAAAAAGGACTTTGGTGTCTGTTAGAAGGACTTTGAAAATGTAATATTTTTTTAGGCTATCAGCTGCTATCCATTCCGGAGGGTGAAAGCTCCGAGGCTACTAACCAACGCACGCTCGCGAAAAAGGCGATCACCGTATCTCTAAGCGGCGGGTCGCGAGTGCTCTGGGCGCCGACTTGAACTGTGCTTCGAGATGTCTTGAAGGTATACCCTATCATGGAGGGTTTTTGAGAAAATAAATCTTTTCCGAGGCTATCGGCTGCTATCCATTCCGGAGGGTGAAAACTCCGAGGCTACTAACCAACGCACGCTTTCGAAAAAGGCGGTCACCGTATCTCTAGGCGGCGAGTCGCAGCGTTCTGGGCTCCGACTCAAACTGTGCTTCGAGATACCTTAGAGGTATATCCCTATCATGGAGGGTTTTGGGGGAAAACTAAATCTTTTCCGAGGCTATCGGCTGCTATCCATTCCGGAGGGTGAAAGCTCCGAGGCTACTAATCGACGCACACTCGCGGAAAAGGCGGTCACCGTATCTCTAAGCGGCGAGTCGCGAGCGCTTTGGGCTCCCACTCGAACTGTGCTTCGAGATACCTTGGAGGCGTATCCCTATCATGGAGGGTTTGGGGGTGAAACTAAATCTTCTGAAGCTGAAGGTTGGCGATCCAGTCCGGAGGATGACAGCTCCACGGCTACTAACCTGTGAACACTTACAGAAAGATTTATCAAAGTCATCATGCTTTTTGAGTTGTGAACTGTTCAGCTCCGAACTCAAATTAGACGCCTCTTTGTGATTCTTTTAAAAAGGAGACCCGTGACAATGCTTTCGCGAATCAGAGGGGTGTTTAGACTTTGAAAAAGACTTCGAATGTGAAAATCTTGTCTTGATATTATTCTGAGATTATGAAATCAAGAATCATATGGAAACTTTGATCTGAATTGTCTTACCAAAGAGGGTGCCATTCTGAGATCTAGGTGAAGCCAGAAAGCCTGTAGAAGCTCAAACCCGAATTATCTTACCAAGGAGGGTGCTATTCTAGGATCTGGATGGAATCAGAAAGCCTGCAGAAGCTCAAACCCGAATTGTCATATTGAAATGAATGAGTAAGAAGATTTCTAATGTTTCGTGTTCCAAGTTTTTTTGGAATGAGTTATGCTCTTATGATTATCATCGATGTGCCATGCAGAATTTTTCAAAGAATGTAAAGTGATGTCAAAGGTTATCCAAAGCATCTTGTCACATATCAAGCATGATCAAAAATTCCTTACGAGGAAGGTTTTGAATCAAATGAGCTGAAATTACTAAAAAGTTTGCTTAAGATATCAATTGAAATACGCTCATCAAAGAGGGCTTCTCGCTATTTTTTCAAATAAGGTTTTGATTTCCATTTAGGAAGCATTCGAATTTTCTCTCGAACCTATGCCTAGGGTTTCGGAATTATTCGCAGCGCATACAATTTGATTGATCTGAAAGGTCTTTCAGAGGACCGTAATGTTGGGATTGGTTAAAGGTTTGCAAGGGAGACTCATAAATGAGTCAAGGCTCATAAACGAAAGATCTTCATCATCCGCTTCGGGTTTACAAGTCAAAACCCTGCAAAATGAGATAGAAATAATCTTGCTTGTACTTCTTCAAGCGATAAACTCTACGTTAACTCAAGTACCTTAATCTGAAAAGACTTTTATGGGTTGTAACGTAGGTTAGGATTGGGGATCAATGGAGAAAAAGCTGATTTTGGCTCAAAAAATATATGAGGAGGGTTTGATGTTGGTGATCACTGCAGATTTGTCACCCATGTTAGTCTTCTGGGATAGTCTTCTAGGGACACCATCGTTGTATGAGGATAGTGCGAACTTCTGCTGATGTCGTTGCTTGAGGAGGGATATATTTCGCAACTTGATCCCTACGGAGAATTTTCTTTTACAACCAGATCCCAATGGGGATTTATAAGGGAAATAACATGCAAACATTTTTAAGCTGAGTCTGCAAAACAGATGTATGAAATTTTGAAGAAATTTGCAAATGGGCATTGGCCTTGCTTTTGATCGGCACTTTGCTCTTTTGATGCCCGGGTTGGCTTTTTCTGTTCCTCTCCTTTTTTCCTTCCCTTTTTTAGTTTAGTCCCGCCTTTTGCTCTTCTCTTCTTTTTTTTTACAGAATTTTCGAAAATTATAACTAGTATACATGTGAATGAAAATCCAGCGTACTTGAAAAGTTAATTCAGGAATTCCATGTAGAGCCGATTCTTCTGAGTTCCTCTACTTGGAGATGGTGTCGTCTTCATCTTGGAATAGATAGTGATCACCAACGGGGTTTTAAGAAACGAATATACAGGCTCAATTGGGCATGCAAAGGATGAAAGTGTGTGGGATAGAGAAATGAATGCTTTTCGTCATTTTAAGGCACTTGAATTACCATATGAGATTTAGTCCAAGCAAGAGAATTTCTAACCATTTACCTCATACTGTTGCTGGAACAATCTTCGTTTGGCCCCGATGTGGGGTGGTTCTTTAACATGGGTAAAGAAATGAAACCGTCGTTCAAAGGATTTGTCAATGGTCACCTGTAGTGTTTAGGATGGAGAAATAATCGCCTCTCGTCATCTCAATCCATGTAATCACTGCGAATAAATCCTACGTCCCTAAGTAAAGGTCTCCATTGACCACTCAAGTGTGTGTAGGGACGTGTTTGGGTATAGTTTGCCTTTCATCATTTGAGGTACTCCAATTGATAAATCTTAAACGCCCTTATTTGGACATTCATTTCAATTTCATCAAAACTCAATCTCCATAGGGGATTATGATGCATGATGTATGTTTCAAGCATAATTTGGATAACTTCAAAACCTTTCGAATCATGATACGAATGAGGTTCTAAGCCGGATATTTTCTTCAAGACGTGGGCTTATTGAATGTTTAAATGTTATTTGAAAACATTATCGATTTTCTGAATTTTTTAACCCTTGAAATTCAAATGATATGATTTTGAAAATTTTAGAATATTAGGAAAGGGATACTTACCTGCCCGTCGCGGCAGAGGACCCCCTATAAAAGTAAAAAGGAGTGTGTTAGTGTATGTCTTCCATTTTGAAGTAAACTGGAACAATACAACTTCACCCTTGATTATGCGTTCCAATCCGAATACAATCGCATAAATTGTGAGAATCTGTAACCTCTCCATTGTGGTGTTGAGTCCCTGTCAAGGTTAAAATGAGGAGTTAGCATATATTTCATATCCAGAATAAATTGGAACAATACCGCTTTACTCTTGATTATGCACTCCCATCGAAATCCCAATGCATAGATTGCAAGAACCTTGTATCTAGTTTGATCACCAAGACGACGTTTCTGCCCACCGTGGCTGGAAGTCCTTGAGAAAAAGAAACGTTTCAAGAGTTAGTGTCTATTTTCGCGTAAGAAATTGGAACGATACAACTTTTACCCTTAATTGCGAACTGACAGGTAACCTGTTTTGTGGATTCTTCTTCTTCTTGATCCCCTGGTTCGGGCAAGGTTGCTTGAGTTGTTTCCTCCATCTGGGGATTTCTCTTGGACCCTGGTTGTGTAGTCCATTCTTGGCTAGGTAATACTTGCCCCAGTCGAGTAGCTCAGTATACTTTCACATTTCTTGTAATCCCCTATCCAATCTGGGATATCTATTATTTCGGAGCTTTCTCTTCATTCTCCACCCCCTTTCGGGTGTTGTCTTTCTAATGTTTGAGAACATTGCTCTTGGCAAGCACCCTGCCCCTAGTAGGACGTGTCCTGCCATTCGTCACTCGAGGCTTTGAAGGCTTTGTCTTGATACGTTCTCTGATGATGAAAGAAGAGTATGCCTCAAGTTGACTCTTTCAGTAGGTAGAGAGGGACTTGCTCCTAGCGGATTCCCTTATTGCTTCTATTCTTTATTTTGGCTATTTGAGTCATCGGTTGTTTTCATCTTCATGGGGTATCGCTCTTCAAAATGTTTGCCCCTTGATGGTTCGATAACCCTGTATGAATAGAAAGGACGTGTCAATTAAGGACCCTTCAGGTAATGAAAGATTTGGAGCGATACCGCCTTACCCTTCATCTGAACTTGTGTCAACCTCCTCAAAAAGTGAAAATAGCTCACACTTATGTAACCTACTATATGGTGATTAAGCGACTTTCTTAACCACCTTCTTCGAAGTGTTTGCGTTTCCTCTCTATTTGGTCATCATTGTTCCTCAAGTGCTTTACTTCCATTTATCGTTGAGAGGGATAACTCAGTCTCGTTCTTTTTCTTGGTTGGCCATGCAATCGCACTTAGATGACTTCCCTCATTTGTTGCCCCGATATGCTTCTTTGATAGAATTGGGGGGGGTGCTTTCAGTAAACTATATTCATTCATCTTCGATCACCATTTTTTCATCATCTTGAGTAGTTGGCCGTCTTCAACCTAGGCCAAAAGGAATATATCGACATGTTAGACTATATATGAGATGTTTCTATTAGAACGATCACATTTACTTCTCGGAGCACCATTCCTAGAGACATCTGCACCAAACAATGTATGAGCAACATCAAAGTTCATGCATGAATATTTTGAAAAATTCCTTTAAAAGACATTTTCAACAAAAGAATTAAGAAATGGGGGAACCTAGTCCTTATACCATCAGGCATTCTGTTCCTGTAAAATTCATTTGAAAACTAGGAAACATGCGGGAATCCATGCCTCAATGTCGCGACCCTCCGAGATTTCCTTACCGGGGTCTCGAGGGAGCTAATGGATTGCTCGGCCCAGTTTCTGATGATCTATGGCTTCGCTCGGGCCCTCCCAGGCCCATACCAAATCGCGTCAGGGAAGATTTAAATCGATGTCGACCTTAGTGTGATCGGGTGACATGTGATCAGTATGCATGCCATCGGAGTCGCCACCAATCATTTCTTGGAGGGTATGATCGGAAACCCTATCGAGCGCATTGGGAGAAATCGTTCGATTCTGCGAAAACCAGAGATTTGGATTCGGGGACTTAGTTACGTCGATATTTCTATCGACGCCCATTCGGTACCTATGTTGAGTGATTTTCCTATTCTAAGGAGTTCATGCAGGCGAGAGTGGGTAAGGTAGGCTCTGAAAGTCTAAAGAGTTCATGCAAACAGAAGTATCTATCCTATCAATCACAATCATAGAAATAAATGCGCAATCAAGGAATCAATTCATAGAGAAATCACATCAAAAGCAGTCAAAACTAGCCTAGGGGAGTTTATGAAGGCCTAGAAAACATGTCAATTGGGTTCAAGGGTGATTGGAAGGATTTGGGTCAGATTGACCAGAGGGGCAAAATGGTCATTTTGGAAGGCTCGGGAATTCAAGAATGTGAAAATAGGTCAAACCAGTTGAATGTGGCTTTTCCTAATTTCCACAATTTTTGAGGATTTTTCTGGATTTTTTCTTAATTTTTTTAGAATTTTCTGGAATTTTTTGACTTTTCCTATTTTTTGGAACATTTTCTGTATTTTTTGGAATTTTATTTTTGATTTTCTAGATTTTTTTTTTTTTTTTCAAATATTTTCTATATTTTCTAACAAATTTTCCAAATTTTTCTAAAAGTTTTTATGATTTTTTTTTTATGATTTTTTATGATTTTTTTATTAATTAATAATAATTTTTTATTTTTCGGAATTTCCTAATTTTTCTAAATTTTTTATAAGCTTTTTAGAATTTTTACATTTTTTATATATTTTTATTCTATTTTTATTTTTGTTTGATTTTTTTATACTATTTGTTTATTATTATAATTTTTATAGATATATATTTTTTATACTAATATTTTTTATTATTATTTACCATATATTATTATTATTATGGATTTTTACTTTTTCGGGATTTTTTTATTTATTATATTTTTTTAAGTATTTTAATATTTTATTATTCTTTTTATTATGCATTTAATTATTACTTCTCTAATTTCCCGGATCGGGTCGGGTCAACACGGCCCACTTGAGAACCGGCCCGAAGGCTCATTCGGGTCTAGACCTAAACGGCACCGTTTTGATTTTTTTTTGATTTTTTATATATATTTTTTATTTTGTATTTTTTATTTAATCAAATTTCCTAAATTTTTATTATCTTTTTATTTATTATTTATATTTTTTATTTGTTATACGGACCGGGCCAAGGGACCCAGCCCAAGACCCGGCCCGGCCGGAAGGCCCATTATCTCAACCCGTATTAAAACGACGTAGTTTTGCCTATATTTTTTTGAATTTTTGAATTTTCGAATTTTTTTTATCCTTTTTATTATTTCCCGCCCCTCTTCTGATCCAACGGCTGCGCAATGGCCACGCGTCGCTGATCCGATCGTTCATTCCTAGCACCGAGCCTACGGTCAAGATCAGGATTCAATTCGAACCTCAACCGTCCATCACTCATACTAATTCTACGGTCCCGATCTAAGCTAGAGACCCATCTCAGCCGTCCAGATTAACCACCAAATCTAAGGCTGAGATGATTTCCATGACTGAATCTAGGCCGTTCATTACCGATACCCATATCTACGGCTGGGATCAAAACCCTAGACTCGATCCTGACCGTTCGTTATTATCCTATTCGGTTTATAGCAACCGAGCTGACGTGGCTGTCATGTGGCGCGCACGTGGCAGCCACGTCAGCGTTGACTCGGTCAACAAAGGTTGACCGAGTCGATGGCCTGCCGAGGAAGATGGCCGGCGCCGGCGTTCCATCGCCGGCGCCTCGTCGGAGGATTAGCCCGACGCCAAAACCTACCCAAAACTCTCTGGAAACGTTGTAAACTCACTCTAGACCGAACCTAACCCCATCCCAGAATCGACATATGCCTAAAATCCAGGAAGAACAACCCCCTAAATCACCATACCCGGTTTGACAGAACTCACTCTCGGCGAAGCTTCGGCCTAGCCATTTCTAGCGTCGAAATACTAATCTAATCCACCAAGAAGCATCACAGGAGATTGAAAGAACTTACCTGACGTCAAGATTAACTCGACTTTGCGCGCAACGAGCTCATGAGCTCGACACAGACCGCGGAAGTTTGTGGGGTTGACACAGGGATTTATGCACGAAAAAGCAAGAAAAGATGCACAAACGAGATCAGGAACGGGCTGGGAGTTGATTAAACCTAGTTTCAGATCAAACGAATAAGGGAACAGGATTCGGCCATTGAAGGTCGAGCTTCGAGCTTGAGCATGGCACGTACCTGGTTTCGTGATAGAACGGTGGGTTGCTTAGTTCTGGATGATCGTCGAGGCTCCAGGAAGCTTGGAAGCTCGAGCTCGGGGTCTGACTTCGCACTACAGGCTCCGGCGAAGGCGCTGAAGTCTCCCCGTCCAAAGACCTTCCCGCCGGCGAAGGCGCTAAAATCCTCTGCCTCTCCCTTTTTCTCCCTCTCTCCGTATTCCCTTGCTCTCTCCAAATCCCCAAAAAAATCCCTGTTTCTGGAATCTCGCCCTTCTAATTATCCTGTCAGAATTTTTGGAACCGATTTCCCTCTCTCCATCCTCGGTATGGACAGCTCACCGCGTCCTTCGCTCGCTCTCTCCTTCGGATAACGGCCGCGCGCGTTCGTACATCGAGCATGTGCGCAAGACGACAAAAAAGGAGAGATTCGACGGTGTAGGGCGCGACGACGTCGTTCGAGAGCGGGCGGAATAGAACCTCAAAACGTGCCTGGGTCTGTGCGAGTTGGGCAAAGGTGGAAGACGATGAATAGTGTCGGGTCATGGGTCGGGTCGGCCCGACCCGATGACCCGACCTGCTGGAAAAAGGCTAAATTGGGCCAAAATTGGCCCTTTTTCATGAAATTAAGGCCAAAAATGGGTTTCCCCACACGAATTACATCTAAAAATGAGGGTTTATGAAAATTTCGCTTGAAATTGGACAAAAAACCCCAACTTTTCGATTTGACCCGAGTATCCAATTTGCAAAATTCAAACATTTAAGGACTTTTTTCGCAAAATTGATGCCACTGGTGGATTGAGAAGGCCAAAAACTAGGGGGTGACATGCCCCTATTTTCGATTCAGTCCCTAGAAAAATTTTAATTGCATTTCGAGCACTCTTGGGGACTAAACTGAAAAACTAAAAATTGCACTTTGGCCCCTTTTGTGCGAAATTGGGCAATCCGGCGGATGCTTGGACTGGATTTCAATTTTAGAAATAGAGGGTGGTGACATGACTTCAAAATGTAAAACCCAAAATTACAGAATTAAAATGGAATTTCTATAATTTTTTAATTAATTTGAAAATGTGATTTACAAAGCAAACCACATTTCCAGATTAATTTTTTCAAAATTTCTTTGGCCAAGATGAAGAGAAAATTAAGAGAAAAATATGGACTATTTTTCCATATTTTTGTGGCCATGGATGCTGTTTTTTATTAATTTTGTATTTTTCTATTTTCTGAAAAATATTAAAAATGCGAAAAATATGAAAAATTATTTTTGTTCAAAATTGGTTCCTTAGGCTAGGCTAGGGCTTCCAAAGTTGATTTTGTAATTTTCTCATTTTTTCTTGATTTTTTATGAATTTTCGAAAATAAAATGCAAAAATGCCGAAAATAAAGAAATTTATTTTTTGTTCAAGATTGGATTCCTGGGCTAGACCGAGGTCTCCAAAGCTGATTTTTCAATTTCTGAATTTTTATGGATTTTCTAAAAAAAAGTTTAAAAAATAAAATCACTAAAAATCAAGTGTCAACAGCTGCCCCTCTTTGAGTGGGGTCTCATGAGAGATCACTCTCAAAGACAGGACGACACTTGATGCCTAGCCGACTCTACCGGAAAAATTCGCGACATCCACCTCCATTTACCTCTTTAAAGCTCGAGTCCAAATTCCTTTTCTGTTCATTCTGATAGGGAGAGAGAGAGAGAGAGAGAGAGAGAGAGAGAGAGAGAGAGAGATTAGTTGCGGCTTACTTGCTCGTCCCACTGCTGTTGTTGACTGCTCGGTTGGAGATGGAATATGAACCTAAGGAGCTATTATGAGAAATCCCTAAGGTGGTTGAGCTTGGACCCGTATGGTAGGTCAACCCATGGCAGATTCCTAGTGGAAGGACTCTACTGATTAAAATTTGATCATGATTTGACCCGTAAGGTAGGTCAGCCCATTGAAATGCCTCTATCAAGGACTTTTGGTGCCTCTATCAAGGACTTTTGTGCCTCTATCAAGGACTTGGTGCCTATATCAAGGACTTACATGCCTCTATCAAGGACTTGGGTGCCTCTATCAAGGACTTGCATGCCTATATCAAGGACTTTTGTGCCTCTATCAAGGACTTTTGTGCCTCTATCAAGGACTTGGTGCCTATATCAAGGACTTGGGTGCCTCTATCAAGGACTTTTGTGCCTTCTGAGGTCTGGTTTACATCAAAATCTGCAGAAGCTCAAGTTTGAATCATTAGACGATTTCTCATATTTTGAATGTTTCAAGATTTTCAAAATGAGTCATGTTCTTGTGAGTCACATGGGCTCGCTTCAATAACAGTGATGTGGTACAAGATGGTTATCCCAGGCATCTTATGATGTACATGCATTGCATGAAATCCCCTGCAGGGCTAACCTTTGAGTCGATGAATCTGAAATCACCGATGAGTTCAATCAGTCTTGACAACTGGAGGATTTTGTCAGAAAGGACTTCTCACTGGATCAATTTCTGAGGGTTTCATTTCCTTTCTTTTCTCCTTTTCTAGGAAGATTTATAGATCACTCGAATTATCGCTCGAGACCTATGTCAAGAATCTCGGGACTATTTGCAGTGAATACAACCTGATCGATCAGAGAAGGTCTTTAACGGGACCGTAATGCAGGCTTGGTTAAAGGCTTGCGCAATGAGTGGGCATTAAAATCTTGTAAGTAATTTCTTCAGGTCTACAAGTCAAGAACCTTGAAGATTAGATAAGACCAGATTGTACTTACTCCTTTACGCAGTAACTTCTTGTGCGAAACCCCGTATTGATTTGAAACTTTTCAATCAGGAGAGGCTTTTGGGATAGGTTGTATCATTGGTTCAAGGTAGGCTTGAGAAGGCCATCTTTAGCATGAGGGATATGATAGATTGGTGATCACCTTTGCGTCATTGCCAATGATCGTAGTCGCTGGAAAGCGAATCCTTTATCTTTGGCCCATTGGCAGCTTTCTGGATTCTTACATTCGCCTAAGCTCCCGGCTTTATTTTTGTCACTCATTTGTCAGCAGATTATTTTGAGTATCCTGGCTTTTGCTTTTGTGAAGGGCTTTAGCCTTGCTTTTACCAGGCATTTTGCTTTTATCAGCCCCATTCGCCTTTTGTGTTTCTATTGTATCCCTTTTTTGACTTTCAGATATTATTGTTCTTCTTCAACAATGGACTTCTTGGTCCAAGAATCTTTTCAGGCCAAGTGAGAGTGATGGCTCTATTCTCAACTTTACTCTTATTGGCAAATCATGCGCGTTGCCCCAGTATAGGGAGGAGATCACCAATTGGGTTTGGAAATGAAGATTTGAAGGCTCAAATTGGCTCATCAAAGGATAATAGTGTGTGGATGAAGGAATGAACTGCTCTCTTTCACTTTGATGTTTCAAATCTCCACGGGGTGCCACCTGAAGTTACCACAAAAAGGTTGATGCAAGTTAGCACAATAAAGTATCATCCAGCTCTCTTCTCCAAGGGGTCAACCAACGAACCTCCAACTTGTCCCAGTGTGGGGTGGTTCTTGACAGGGTTAATTTTTGAATTCTCCCTTTATAGGCTCAAATGGGCTTGCAAAGGATCATTGTGTTTAGGATCAAGAAATGAACATGCCTTTCGTCATTTCGGCCTATGTAATCACTGCAAATGATCCCTCCGTTCCTGAATAAAGGTTTTTATCCCACTTTTCTCTTACTCATCTCTCGAGTGTGCAAGGACGTGTTTGGGCGTGGTTTGCCTCTCATATATTGGGTTGCTCCAGTTTGACAGGTCTGATAGTCCTCATTTGAAGATCCAGTTTTATTTCATCAAAATTTAGCATCCATGGGAGATTGCCGTGCATGTAAGTTTTAGATTTTCTCGGATAACCTTGAGACATGCCTTTTCTGAGCGGGAATGCGAATGAGGTTATTTCATGAAGTTTTATTGATAATGCGGTCCATTGGTTATCACAGCGCAGTGAATTTAGAAAGTTCTTAGGGTAAGGGATACTTAACCTAACTGCCGCGGCTGGAGTTCCCTGCGAAAATTAAATGTTTCGAGAATCAGTGCCTATCCTGGTATTTGAAAATTCGAACGATGCAACCTTCACCTTTGGCCGCGAGCTGATTATGCTGATAGATAACCCATCTCGTAGATTCCTCTTCCTTGTAATCTTCTGACC
>JAGVVM010002943.1:0-31105 GCA_019149425.1 Psidium friedrichsthalianum
AGGTAGTGGAACAGGGTATAACTCTAGCAAGATGCGGTAAAGAGGTTTCTTCTTCTTCTTAAGTTTCTTTTTCCTTTCTCTTTCTTTTTCTTCTTCCCTCTCTTTCTTCTTTCCTTTTCTTATTTTCCATGTACTTCTTCCCTGGAAGATACTTGCAATTTTGCTTTTGATGATCCAGAAGTGGTTCCGCGGTTGAGGTGACGAGACCAAGAGAATTAAGATCATCCATAGGCATAATAGACTGTGACGTGATCAAAACGAAAAAACGCACCGTTAATGTAATACTTTCCTTCGAAAAAAAAATGAATTTTTTTTGTTAAGGACTATGGGGGAACTTGTTAAAGGGAAGGGCTTATTAATGTTCAAGCAGGGCGCATCTTTCGTGGTTATCTAGATCGATAGAAAATCGAAAATCAATATGTTTCCTGATTAAAATATACTTTAAAAAAACACGAATGTCTCGGAGTACACTATTAATAAACAACTCCTTTTGCAATTTCAATTTCACAATGTAGTTTTTTGTTTTCCAGGTTCCCGCCCCTTTTCTTTTCCCTTTTCGCCCACCTCAACATTTACACACGAGCCAAATGAAGTGATTTACACTGATTTAGGATAGAAGAGAAAAAAAAAGGAGGGAAGAAAAAGAAAGGAAAAAGGCCATATATCTTCCCCACTGCGCACACCCACTCAAGCCATAGGAATGTGATACATGGTCTCTCTCTCTTAATCTTTATACGGACTTTTATTTTTTCAATTTCAAACGCATGTCATACCAGCCCAGGGTTAACTAACAAACACAAAGCATTTTCTTCCCGTCTTATTTCTTCTTTTTCTTTCTTCTTTCTTTCTTTTCTTTTCTTTTTCTTTCTTTCGTCAGATATTGCGAAGCGAGGAAGAAAGTCAAGGAGAAGAGCTTCCATTCACATGATTTTTTATAACAACATCTTCTTCAGATACTACTTATTATCCAAAATGGGTAATAACTAATAACTGGACTGTGGACTCCTCTAACTCTTAACTACTTACTATTACTATACTTACTGCGTTTTTTTCCTTCTTTTTGTTTTTTCAATTTTGCACCAGATTAAAAGCTGTGAGTGGCTCATCCCCAAAAAAAAACAACATTACATGGATGCTTTATGTTACAACATATACAGTGAAGTCAAACTTAAAATAAACCGTTACCATACACAGTCGGCTCTTTGAAAAAAAAAACAGTATGCAGAAACACAAATTGATGTAAAGGCAAGAAAGGGGCGCACGAGAAGAGAGAGGGCAGCAACTGCTCAACAGAGAAAGAAAAGAGGAGAAAGAAAGAACAGAAGGAAGAAAAAAAATAGAAGGCGTGTTCACGATCCGAACACCTCGAAACAAGTTGAAACCTCAGTAAGAAGTTATCGAAACTACTACTTCCATTCATTTATTTAAAAGAATTTCTTTCTGAAATTAATCGTGTAAATTTTCAAATCTATAACATTCTTCTAAAGCTCTAAAGTTGCTGCTACATTTATTGAAAGGGTTTTCGAGCTACGTGTGGTGTGTACACCACAAGGAATGAAAGATTGGGTGTTGTGGAGCTGTGGAGTTGAATTGTAATGGTATGGGGTTGTTATGGTTTGATCGGGATGAATTTTTGAAGTCCTGCACGCACTATTGGATAGTTTCGAATTTCTAATTTAGGTGATGATTTTCTTCCATCCTCATCTGTCTTTTGGGTTGGGTATATTAGGTGTTTTGTAGTATTTCGAAAGAGCTTTCTATTGGCTGTAATTTCGCTAGAAACGGGATTCGGTGAAAGGAAGTTATGGCGCAAACGATTTCAGCGAGCAAGCTACTCATAATAGACAATAGCGAGTTTTAATTATGGGCGAGCTTTTCATTAACGCGTATGTGTCGTTTTATTAATGATCCGGCATAATTTAGTCGAGTCACTCATTAAAATACTATTTTACTCAGTTTTTGATATCGTTGTTCACTCTAATTTATAGGAATTTGAATATGTCGATTTAAATAACCAACGTAGGTTGGTTTCATCTTTTCAAGGTGAGTGGTGCTATCTCTTATATGAATTTATACAGTCATGCCTTAAAAGTGAAAGAGATTTGATATATTATGATTATGAAAGAAAATATTTGTTGGCATAAAAAAAATCTTAATCGAGCATTTGCTGCTTTTTGGTGCTTGTGAATGGTTTGATGTTTTAAGAAATGGGTCTCGAGAAGTTATAAATATGTATTTGCCGATTTGTGAGTTTGGTTTATGAAATGGATTCTAAAATGATTTGGGAAACATGATGTGATTTGTGAAATATTTTCTAGATTTGAAATTATGAATTATTGAAAGATGATTATTTGATGCTCAATGTGACTATGAACCTAGGTCTAGGTTTTTGGGTATGCATATTGGTACTAGGATATTCTTTGGACTGTGCCATCGGTTGATAATAAGTGGAGACCTTGCTAAGAGGGGAAATTTGGTTGCTTTATCACAAACATTGTGTTGTGACCATAGTTTGATATTGAGTAATAGATTAGTTGATGAAATTGACCATCAACGTGTGATTTGATGAGATTATCAGTGGACTCAATCATTGATATGTGTTTTGATATTATTGATTTAACGAACGTCTTCTAATATATATACGATTATGTTAAAACGATATAACTCTTTCTTATCTTATATGTATGATGTTTACTGAAATGATATAAGCGAGTTTTAATTTGATTTTGTAAAGTGCGTAGTCGATTTTCGATCTGCTTAGAAGATGTATGCTCGACTCATTGGGTTGTGGTTTGCTCATTCCATTTATCTTCATTTTTTTTCAGGTTCTTCAGTGAATTGCAAATAAAACGAGAGAGAAAGACATTTTGATAGTAGGGATTTTTTGTATGAGTTGTATAAAGCTTTTTGAGCTTTTGAATTAGATGTTCTTATGATAGATATACATAAATATATAAATATATGTTTTAATGGTTTATAGAAAGTTTCGGTATGGTAAATGTATTTTTTAATGTTACGTCCTTTGGGGGAAAGGACGGCCGTATCATTACTCCTATTTATGTCGGATTTGGAGTGTGATACAAAATATTTATGATCCTCGTATTCGAGAACTTGACTGCACAAATTTGATTTGATTGGCCTTCATCACTATTTCAAAAAGCATCGTTGATGACTGACTCACTCTTCCCAAATTAAATCCAGCAGTGTGGAGGTCGACAGACATTAATAAGTTCTTGGTCTTTTTGTCTTGTTTGGGGAATAAACCTTCAAATTCATAATGGTCTTTATGCCTGACCAGATTAAAATAGATTAGCCGCTCGTTTGGAGAACTTCAATTGCAAGAAAAGAAAACGACGTGAATCTAATTTAAGAGTAATCGAAATAGCCGGCCCGACCTCTCTACCGTTTGCAGCCACCACTAGTCAGTGTGCCTTGCTTTGGATGCCTATTATTGCCTGCATTATAGACAGTTTCATGACTGAATGGAGTTCGGATGCCAAAAGCAGGCCATGAAATCAAAGATGGTGGGCAGTATGGACGTTTTCTTTGAGGAAATTTTGATAGTGATACATTCTTTTGGAGAGAGATCCTGTTTGGATTCATCTGTTATGGTGATGTTTGAAAGGCGTGGAGACTACTGCACCCCTGCAGAAACCATTGACGTATACGCGCAACGTTTTCCCCATAAAAATACGAAGGGAACAGCCAAAAAATTGGACGTGGAAGAAATGCAAATGCAGAACACGATTTGCTTCCATCACGCCAGGAGAAAACAGGAAAGAGCAGACAACAGATAGAGAGCCCAGCATACAATCTACCAGCTAAATTGGACCCTGGGCTAAGCTGGCATAAACGATGAAAGACGTCATCAAAACGGCATTCTTAACTGTTGCCATTCAAAGGTCGGCATCGAAAGAGTTCTGATCTCCACATTTCAGGTGAACCACACAAAAGATCGAGACTTAGACTCTTGATAAAACATTTTAAGTTGGACAAGCATTTTCTTCTGTGATACAAAGAATCAAGGGAGAACAGTCTTTTGTCAGCAGAACTTTGAAATGAAGAAAATGGAGCAATTCTGAGAAATGATTACTCCAATTGCCATGAGCATTGGCAAAATGCGAGCACCAGAGCTTGCGGCTTATCAAGAGAAGGCCTATAGATTGGAAATGTTACGCCCGCCAATAATTTGTCACTTACATGAAAACTAGAACAAGATCTTTCTTTTAGTATACACAAAAAAAGAGATGTCACTCTGGCCTCAGATAAACTGCTGGTAAAATTGTAAACAAATGCCTATCTAGCATACTATCAACTACCAAGCAGTGACTTCACCTTTCAACTACGCTATTTCCTCTCCTACATTGGCAAATTACCGAAACTATTCTATTTCGTATCTACGTAAATATGAACAAAGACAACAAAAGGAAGACAAAAAAAAAAAGAAAAAGGAAGTAAATATTTAGAGTCCCTGGATATTCAAATTCCATTGAAATCCTCGGCTGTCTCAATAAACCTGCAGCATGTGAGGCCATTAAAATCACAACTTCAACAGAGAAGCTACTGGCTTCACAAGTGCAAACCCTTGTAAATGTAACTGCAGATGGAATAGCAAGCTTTCTATGCAAGACGAAGTAGAACAGCAACTTATGCTATCAAATTCTCTTGCGATATAAAATGAAATGGAACATCCAATATCAAATTATCACTTGATTTCTCTTGTTAAGCTTCTTTTCCATAAGCTCTCATAGGACTTTTTCCTCCAAGTCGTAAACACCAACAAACAGGAAGTGAAGACAAGAATGAGGATATCTTTATCCCACAATGAGGATGTCTATTGTGGGATATAGATATCCCACAACTGATCATTTCGTTCACTTTCTTCTTGTCTTCCAGCCAACTAAATTTCATTTCACATGAATGCAAGAAGACCCAAGATCAGATCTCAAGCACCATATATGACTCTAAATTTTTTATATAAGGATATCTTCATTGCCTGCATTCACCACCTGAAGGAAGAAAAAGACACTGAATAATGCGATATACAGATATCTAATCTAGCATCTTCCTGTCTTATAAAGTGAATTAGACTTTCAAATTGTCCAACTTTCTGCGAAGACAGACCGTACAACTATCAAGTCTGATCCAACAGAGATACTGAAAGCCATATATCTATTGTGATTTGAACTACGTCCTAATTGGCCCAGTCGAGCTGGAGTGTTCTTTTTCAGAGGTCACGTGAATAACCTCTTGATAACCAGATATTCGGTGGTACAGGGAATGCTACTCTTACAAGACTATATACAGAACAGGGACCTTCTTACACCCAGTACTTAACAAAAACCAACTCTTACATTCTCATAAGGATGGCCAATGAAGAACTACTTAACCCATGCACCTTTGAAGCAGTCTAAACATATGGGGTCAATCATTCAGCTCTTCTCAACTTCTGTTACCTGAGCATGTCTCCGGAGTTCAATTTGGGCCCACTTAAGGCAGGTGATATGCTGAAAGTGTTGCCATCTCCGTAAAACGATGGGTGTCCCAGGGGAGTTGGCCTGTCTGGGATGGAAGGAACTTCAATATCTCCTTCCAACATTTTCAATGCATCCAAAATGGTTGGCCTTAGAGCCACCATAACATGAGCACACAGTATCCCAACCAGCACAAATCTCTCCATTATGCCCTTTGGGTTTGAATTCGTAGACTCTCCATCTTTCAACAGTGAAGCATCAAGTGCCTCTTCGATCTTCCCAGCTTTTACCAGAGACCAGACCCAATCTGTTATCAAAAATGCCCGTGGTGATCCTGAAGAAGACAAATCAAGAGCCTTTCTCCCACACATTATTTCCAAAACAACCACTCCGAAACTATAGACATCGCTCTTTTCAGTCAGCTGTCCATAAAGTGCATACTCAGGAGCCAAATAACCATGAGTTCCAGCAACCCTGGTGGTAAGATGGGATTGTCCTTCTCTGCTTTGCTTTGCTAATCCAAAATCCGCGACTCTTGCCCTCATGTCTCCATCCAGCAAAATGTTTGTCGCTTTAATGTCTCTATGATATATTGCAGGTTTCACCCCATAGTGCAAATAGGCAAGCCCCTTTGCCACATCCAAAATAATGTTTTTCCTTTGAGGCCAGGTCAATGTCTTCTTCCCACCTGTTTATCAGGCGATGAGAAAAGGTGATCATCAAGATTACCATTTGGCATGTAATCGTAGAGAAGAAATCTCTGGCCACTCATATCATCATAATCGCCGTCATCTCCATCTACCACACAGCATCCCCTAAGTGGCACCAAATTCCTATGCTTCAAATTGCTAATAATCTCGACCTCGTTGCAAAATTCAGCATCCCCCTGGAAATCAGATTCAATAATTCTCTTGACGGCAACCTCCGTCCCATCGGATAGAACTCCCTTGAAAACCAATCCGAAACCCCCCCGCCCAATGAAATTCTTCTGCGAGAAGTTGTTGGTTGCTTTCTCAAGATCGCAAATTTTGAACCAAATAGACCCTGTATTAGGCCTTGGTCTTGCCCTAGACCCCGATTCCTCCAGGTCAAGACTAAATTCTGCATTAGATCCCTGGATTCTCCTCTTCCTCTTCCACCTCCTATCATACCAAAAGTACAAACCCAGCAAACAAGACATGACAATGAGTGCGACACCAGCCCCAGTCAAGCCGAAAACAAGATTGGTGTGCCGTTTACTAGCCGAGCTCCGTTGGGTATTGAGCGGCAATGCCAAAACACACGACAGCACGCCAGTACTCTCAGGCCCATAAGCATTGACAATACCAGCAGCATACAGAATAGTAAAATAAAAGCAATTGTGCTATTAGAATTAGTACCACCGATGGATAGCAGCTGGGATTGGACCTTGAAACCAGCGGCAACGCACTGGTCGCAGTAGGTCAAATCAGT
The DNA here is from genome assembly GCA_019149425.1 of Psidium friedrichsthalianum. Lineage (NCBI taxonomy): Eukaryota > Viridiplantae > Streptophyta > Magnoliopsida > Myrtales > Myrtaceae > Psidium > Psidium friedrichsthalianum. The sequence goes on from JAGVVM010002943.1 coordinate 6,927, forward strand.
GAGGTCGGCCTTGCAGTCCGAATCAAGAGCAGTTGACTGGCCGAGTTCCCTGACCCAGTCCTGCGTATTCTGAATGTGGGCACAGGTGTTGGGCGTGATGACGAACTGCGAAGGGTCGAAGCAGTAGGAAACAAGATTGGTGGGGAGAGAGAGAAGAGAGGGTGGATTGCAAGTCTTGGAGGCAAGAAATGGAGGAGTTGAGGTCAGGGAGGTTGAAGAGAGAAGTCTGTCGAAGCCTCTGAGCCAAACCAACGCCGAAGAGGGAGAGGATGTTCTCGCAACAGGGGTTCTTAGAGGTGTCGTTGAGGGAAGCGTCGGAAGTGAAGATGGGGGGTCGGCAATTCGAAGTGTTCCAAGGGATTCTGCGTATGTAGCTTAGATCCACAGGGCATGTCGATCCGTTCGTCGTGGCGACTGCGGCGGCGGCGAGAGTTGGAGAGAGAGCAGATAGGGATAGAACTGCGAACAAGAAGAGGGAGGTGGAGCCGATGGAGACGGTAGCGGGCGACGCCGATTCAAGCTTCATCTTTAACTTCTTGGGTGTGATTCTTTTTTGCTCTTCTGCTGTCGGAAAAGAGATTTTGATGAGAGATGGGAGCATCAAAGAAGTTGGTGGTGGTTCAAGGGCGAGGAAGCCGCCATGGACAGAGCTTCAAAAGGCCGGCTGGAGAAAGCAGCGCCCAAACATAGTCTGGTCAAACCACGCTGCTCTCACAAACTCCCTGGCTGCTGACACGACGCAGACACAGTTTTAACTCTGTCGTTTTGCCCCCATCGGAGATGGAGTTAACACCGTTGATTGTGCTTCAAAATAGAACCGAAAGCAGAGCTTATCTTTTATACGGTTTGGTGAGTGGCTTCAGAAATAACGTATTCCACCAGCCCTCTAAAAAATCTGATGTAGCGTCATGCTTGTATGTCCCAACTGATTATTTTTGGTTGACTTCCGGGGCTTTACTGAGGACAGGACAAAATTGTGTCTGGGGTTAACGTTGTGGTCAAGGGTCAATTTTGGATTGCTAGAGTCTGGTCAAGTATGCCCGCCACGAGACCGAGAAAGGAGGTTGAAGAAAGAATCTACATTTGAGTACACGACATTGTCATTTCCGGCTACTTAGAACTTAGAGAAAGCGTGCAGTGGACCAGAAGCAGCACGCGTGTACACAAAGCAACACGAAGTGCTGAGACAGCGACCGAGACATCGCAAACACAGTGAGCATCACTAACTAATGAGCAGACGATTCCTATTAAGTTCATACTCAAGAAGAAAGTAGCTCTTTTTCCTTGCCGATTTCTCGACAATTTTTTGTTAATCTGCTGACTCTTTTCGACAAATTACAAGTTATCAATTTTTATTATTTTTTGCGAACTTATATTTGTCTTTTTTTTTTCTCTAATATCAAAACCCAAAATTTATCCATTCTTATATGAACTTACTAACCGTTATTTGAGTGATTCATTAAATTTTTGTCCGATTAAATATTCAAATAATTTGAGTATCAATTGTCATTTGAGTTACTTATCATTTTCTTTTTACTGATCAAGTTACCAATGTTTGTTTGATTTTTTTTTAATTAAAAACTACCAACTTCACTTTTCTATGATAAAAACCAAAAGGCTTCTCTTTTTAAAAAAAAAACTGACTATCAATCCATTTATTAAAATACCTTAAATTTACTAATCATTACACGCCAACCTTATGTGAATTAAAAAATTCCCTTTAATTAAATTATCAACTAATTTTGGATTACCAATTACCGTTTAAGTTACTTACCGCCCATTTATTTGATTTATTTATTTTACCTCTTTTTTCCCTTCCTTAAAAGCTCTTTTTCGCAATCAAATTACCAGCTAATTTTGCATTAGTTACTTTTACTGAAGTCAGTTATGAACATCGACTTTTTCTTTTAAATAACCAATTCCGCTTATCTCTGAAAAACTAAAAAAAAAAACTCTCACTGTTATGAACGTCTATTTAACTTTCTTAAATTAACTTTCTTACCTACGAGTTAGGTCAGTGATTTCATCTAAAAGTTAGTAAATTGGAAGGTTTGATAAGTTATGCCAATAAAAGTCAGAAAAATTAAGCTGATGAGATATTTCTTCAACATTTTTTTTGACACATATTCGTACGAAAGAGAATCCCTACCCTCAGATACGCAACAATAGAATTCTGTGCGCAATAAGCTCAATTGCACGAAATGGTTCTCACCACGCTTTCTTATAATAACTTACCAATCATATAGAAGAGTTTATGAATAACAAGTAGAAACTAACAAGGATGAAAAATACACCGAGTGTAATTACCTGACATATTGATGCCTATCTTTTGTATGAGAGAAACTATAGTTCACTTCACGGGTAGGGAGTTACTGCTTCTGATGGAAACCTATCGATTCCGTTAACATGAGATTATTTCTCTTGCTTGAAGAAGAAACAATCTGTCAATATCCTTAAGCCAATACCCATCAATGGCCTAAGAAAAACAACAAATTTACCGTGCGATGCGATCCAGAATTGAAGAATCTAAAGACGATATTAAGTAACCATGCAAGGCCATCTCTGCCCAATCTATAACAGATGAAAGACAGACTTAGGCAAATCGCAAACACCCCTTTCCACATTAATGGGATCGCCCCGCCTCAATATTTGCGGGGACTGGAAAACAAAACCTCAGAGTGACAGCTATCTCTTTCTCATCAGAGAAAGTCGTTGAAAATGATACAACAGAAAACACTAACACTCAAAATTCTTAAAAGCAACATAAATATTAAGAATTACACGAGCCAACCCCCAAAAAAATAGTAACAGTAAACCCAAAGAATAGTGAACTAAAAATTAAAAAATCAAAAGGAAAGAAATAAACTCTGGCTGAAAATTTACCATCAAGTATGTAGTATTGAGCAGATCCAAAGGACCTGGAAGATGAGAAAAGATATTTAGCAAGTTCCATATTGGAAAGAACTAGCAACTAACAGAACACTATCAAATGATTGTAACCCTAAATATCGAAGGTTCTGCAAACTCTGAGTTTTCTCTTGGTGCTTACGCACGTTCCACATTCTTCTTAATTAAATTTCTTGAACACATTGAAGCTCCGTTTGTTTTGCAGAACATAACTAATTTAGAAAACATTTCACTAAAAATGATCGCTCATATTTTTTGAAATAATTAGGCAATGAAAAACGTCATCGTCGACAATAATTTATGTCTAAACATTTTCGTGGATGATGAAAATATCTTAACTCATTCAATTTTATAAGTGATACAAGCGATCATTTTAGGAAAATATCTTTCAAATCATTCATTTTTCACAAAATAAATATAGCCCTAGTGACACCAATTTTTCCAACATATACCGACTGAAAAGTACATGTTACTCTAAAAACTCACACAGCAAACGCCTCACTATGATGGTGACCCAGAAAAAAAAATCACCATTGAACTTCCTAAATAAGCAAAATGATCATATGCTACCAGGAAAAAAAAGGGCCAGCTTCATGTGCCGGCATATAGAACATATAGCTACAGCTGAAGGAAACTTTGCCTGACAAAAAATGTCATACCTGGTGTACGTCAGTCAAATTGACGATTCCCAAGTGTAATGTACACTGCGGACTGCAAATTCTCAGTAGCAGAAATTAAAAGGTGACTGGAACTTCCAAGCAATGTTAACTTGCAGTGGATAAGGCAGACAAGGCATTAGCATGTTGCGGGGACAAGTTGCTCAGAATTGGTTGTATTTGTTGGCCGTATAGTGTAATCAGGTGAGAAAAAGCCCTGCCAACTTGGGCTTTGACTTCAGCAGTTTCACTCGGAGACACGGCCACTTCAGCAAATAGTCTAACCAAATCAGGCACTAGAGCAAGGACCTGTAAATGAGAGGAAAGCAAAACCAAAAAAGAACGAATCAACTTGATCAACCAAGTCTCACCAAAGAGAAAAATCAACCAAGAAGATTATAGACAAGAAGCTGCTGAGGACCTTTCAGGATCAATACCAGAGAACTTGCTATGTACCTGAGGATTTGATGACAAGACCAGAGTACACACACAACCATAGACAGCCACGGATTCCTCATGATCCTCCTTCAGAGGAAGAACTTTCAAGAAAACAGGGAGGACCTGAAACAAGTTTTACAGTGATAAGCAAATCCGAAAAAAATGACATATTATACTATTATTTGAGATTGACCAAACCAGGATATTAACCTGATTTAAGGGGATGGACTCAGGGTGCACCATTATCATCCTTGCTATTGCACCAGCTGCATTGTCCCTCACAGCATCATCAGGCTCTGACTCTCCAAACAATGGGTATATTGTCCTCAATATATCTCCATAGTATCTATTATTCATATCAGGAAAGCAAAGAAAGCACATGCAGATTACAAGAGAGGGTGAAAACCAATGCTGAAAGAGTTATCACTTAACTTTTGTCTTGTAACAAAGATTGTGCGTCTGTGCATAACCCAACTGTTCCCAGACAGAGTCTCAATGGCAAGCAAAAGGATGAAGAAAAGAGGAAGGATATGCTTTGCTTGTATATTCAGGCCATTTGACTGGAAGAAAATCTAAAAGACAATTGGCTAAAGTAGGGTGCCATCTTAGTCCATTGCGGAACACGATAATCCCTGCCATTAATGTAATTGCCGACTAAGAGAGAACTGCAATTATTCAAGTTGATTGTGCAACTGAATAACATGGGCGGTCAGAAGACTAAGATGCATGGTTAAAATTGACTTGCAATGGTAACTCAAGCGAATTACAACAAAAGAAGGAACGAAGGCATCTGAAGCCTAATTTATGCTGTCATGCATCGATTTCAAATGCCTGCTGATTAATAGGAGCAAGTAATTGCACAAAAGGATATTCAAAGTTGGTTCACCTCCATTTTTACACAATTCACCAACGCAGAAAGCAGCATTTCTCCTATTAGTTGCCTCGGAGATAACAGCTCTTTGAGAACCAAGGGCATTATCCTCTGACAAATGAGAAAGTCCATATGAAACTTTCAGAGAGTATTTTGATTAGTGGAAAATCTCATCTCTATTCAAATATGATCTTTATCTAAGATTATTACATCAACATAGCTGGCAATAGGAGCACCCATATTCTGAGCAACCTCAGCAAGGCATGCAACCACCATAGTCCGATCCTGCGGAGGGTGTGAAGCTTTCTCATTTGTAGGAATAATTAGTGATAAAACAATAACATCTCATCATGGAAACTACTTTATCAGACTCAATGCAGAAAGCCTCTCAATGATCCACTCACCGCAAATTTCATCAAAGGCTCAATAGCTTCGAGAAGATAGGTGCATAATGAGAACCCATTGCCTTAGCAAATGCAGGAAGGAGGTCAGAAACAGCATCCATCAGCACTTCATCATGTTCAGCTTCATCATCATCAATTTCACTGTCTGACTCTATCTGTTGACAAGGTGCTTCCTTGCGAAGCAATACTATGTTGCATCACTATTTGAGGCACATCTGTGATCACAACATTGGGATCAGGATGCTTGATTTGCTATTGAAAAGACAAGAGATCCTTCAATAAGCACACCAAATAATGATAGATGATATATGATTCTTACATTTCTCAACAGCCATGTAACCATACTCCTTGATAATATCCAGCTGTGCTAGTACAAGCATGAGCTACACTTCTTTGTCATCATCTCCAGTCATCACCTTGATATAGATATTCATCACAGTATCTGCACTAAGAGATTGGTTATATTCATCACAGAATGCGGATTAAAAGAATAGACCAGCTACTCAGTCATGTCCTCACCAAGAATTTCCCTGATTTTGTCCGACCCTTCCTGCTTAAGAAGAAAGCCAGTCATATATAGCAGCACCCAGCACAATGAGATAGTTTAGTAAGTTGCGAATGACACTAATAACGTTAGCAACAGGTTCAAACCAAGAACTGGAGCAGAAATTTCAGAAACATTGATATCTGAGCAAATATGGTATAGGAAACTGATGAAACCTCAACAGAAGAACAAAGGCAACTCACAGGATCTAAATAGCCATCAATCTGCCTATAGGAGAAATTGAAAACCAGATAATTAAACAATAGGAGGAGATCATGAACAATTTGATATCTTTGGTGTCTGGAACGCGTAATGATCAGTAAAGCTTGCCTTCTTACTTATGTATTTTAACAAGGTTCTAAGCAGAATACCAATTGTTGGTTTTGCAAACAAACATGGCATATGTAACACCAAAGAGAGGAGGAAAAGGATAAATTTGCAGATGGAAGGAAGTTCAGTCTAAACTCACAGCGTGACTTTGAAAGATTGCCTGGGCTGCTGTCAAAATATCTGCAGCGAAGGTTGAGCAAATATGAGCAAAACAGAAACAGCGAATACAAGGCCAACCAGCCAGAGAGAGCTGACAAAGTATTCAATGAAGCATATTAATTAGACAGAGAGCTGGAACTACATGTAAAATTTCTTTTTGACATTATTTCCTAGAACGAGAGCTTTGATCAAATGGATAGTCTCACTTCTAAATGAGTAACATTTCAAGGAACGACATGGATATTAGAACTCAAAGAAATGATACCGTGGGGTTAGTTCTTCACTGCAACAAAAAATGTCTTGTGACAAGTACAGAACAAAAAGCACAGTGATAAAATCTTAAAAGGAAAAAAAGAGAACTGAACTGGGACAAAAGATATTGATTTCTTACAACATTACATGTTCACTAGTACATTTCTTTAGTAGTAAGCCAGAGAAAAGAATGGGGGCCCACCCTGCCAGTTTTCCCTCTTATCCATTTAATCAGGTTTCCACTAAGAGGAGAGTAATAAATTGTAAAGAGTATGTACACAATGTTGATACTTGAACAGTCTACCAGGCATAGTTCTCGCATCAAGAATTTTAAAGTGAGACTGACAACCTTCAGTAGCGTTCACAGGAAAACTATCAAGCATCACCCAGTCATCATGGTTATAAAAGAGTGAACGCCAAAAAACTTAATAAAAAGCTTCAAGCACAATCTAGAAATAGATAAACCCTTCTATTTACTTATCCTCGTAATATAAAAAAGTCTACAGACCCTAATGTCCCTCAGGAACAGTGCCATGATGATGGTAAGAATGAAAAAGTGATTGTGAAAAGCATCAAGTTAGCCATGCTGCTAGTAAGAGGAAGCCTAAAATATTGAATCACAATCATGGCATCGTATGGTGATAACTCCATTTCAAGAAGACTGCAGGCTTGCAAGCATATCAAAAGAGCAATATAAGATGATATATGACAGGAAAGGTGTAAAGCAAGTGCAAAAGAAAAAAGAAGATAAATAGAAAACTTGTGATGCATGGCAATAGGGACTCACGTTGCAGAGCAATAACTGCCTGCAGTCGAACATCTTCATGAAAATACCCTGAATGCTTCACCATTATTCGTAAAGCTTCCTCCCAGTATCTATACAGTATCAGAAATTAAAGAAGCCAAGAATGGAAATGCGCGCATACACACCTGCATGCACTCAAACAACCCTTACCAGGACTGCAAGAAGTAGGGATGGATCTAGAATTTTTTTTTAAGCAGGGGCAAACTTGATTGTTAAAAAAATTTCATAGATTTGCTGTTTCGGATAAATATACATAGCTTTTTTTTTTTTTTACTTGAAAAGAGAATTCTTTTTTACCATGACTGAAGAGAAAGGGTAATTATTATATCAAATACAGTTTTGTTCGTGTTGCAATTATCTTTTATACCATTAAAAAAATTTCAGTTGGATTCTTAACCGTCAGGGCAATTTGATGAAAAATGTTTAGAAATACCTTCCCAAAGTACTTCTTTAAGAATTCCAGTGTAGGCAAACTGAAAGAATTTTCGAGAACACGTAATATTTTGGTATTTTGACAAAAAGTTAATGGAGGCAATTGCCCCACATGGAATAATTGGATCTGTCCCAGGTAAGAAGGGTAAACAGCTAGGTAAAAGTAACAAAATCATAACGGATACTGAGAAAGGAACCCTTCGTATGCAGGGCAAACAAACCCAGAGCTTGAGTTGCAGCTGCCTTTTCATCCAATACTCCTGTTCTTATACTGATGTTTCTCACCCTAGGCTCATCATGAGCTTCATCATCAGATGATACTTCACCAATTCCACCCATATTATCATCATCAGAATCTTCAATATCGACAGCTGAACCATCATCGAGATTGCAGGAAGCAAAAGCTAGGGGCACAACATGAGGAAGATACTGTTCAAAACATAAACTCCAAAATGAGCATAAGATCTTGATAATAAGCAGGAGAAATTTCGATGTAGCTACAAAGAACTTCTACCTTAATGAAACCATCATCCAGAATTTCAGCCACATTGCTGAAAAATCCATGGGTGTACTCCCGAAGTTCACTGAATTCCAGTCCAAAACCCTGCATATGTGATGCAGACGTTCATGTTCACCTAAAATAGAAGGCAATGCTTTCCAATTGAAAAAAGGCTAGGTAATTACGGAAATTGCCGCTTCTATGTAAGGAGAAAGAATTGGTTCCATCCCAGCTCTCCCAACAGACATGGCCACTATTCCAACAAGTTCAGTAGCCCTGGCCCGCGAACGAAGATCTTCATCACTGGTAAGCACCAGGAATGTTTTCATCAACTCCAGAACTCTTTCAGCATATGGCATAAAGGCTTGCTCCGCAGCAGCTGCAACAGAGCCAATGGCAGACTGCAAAAAAGTGAAAAAGTAAATAGCAAGGTTAGGCTTCGTGATGCAAGAAAAGGCTAAAGAACCACAAAAGGGAATGCTATACCATGCATGTCTCCTGCAAATTACGTGAACTACTTTGAAGGGATGCCAGAAGTTTATTCATCAAAGGATCAAGAAAAGGATGAATTTCCTCCCCCATATTCTCACAAAATGCTGCCAAGGCATAGTACGATTTTTCCTGCACACCAAGAATAATTTTTCAACACTATGTCGAACCTCCAAAGTTTGACCTAGAATCAGAAAATTTTTCATCATTCACCTTTACTTCATCAGATGCATCCTCAAGGGCATTTAAGATACAAGGAAGAACACTTCCATAATGAGCGGTGATCTCAGGTTGCAAATGCTCAGCAAACTGCCCTAATGCAAAGGATGCAGCCCCTCTAACAATTTGTTCTTGATCGCGCAGAGCCACCAAGACAATGTGAAGAGCAGGTTCCAACTTATCTTTCATCAAGTGTGAACAGCCCTCTGAAATAACACCTAAAGCTGTGACAGAAGCTTCCCGATACTTTGGATTGCTATTTTGGCTGCTTACGGAAGCAAATTCAAACACGGGGGGCAAAATATGCTTTGGAATGTTGACAGCAATAGTGTCAATAACTTCTGCAGCAGCCCTATCAGGTGATAGATCATCGTCTTCGTCTCCACTTGTAGATTGGGCAAGTAGCGGACACATCACTTGCAATATCGGGTTGACCAGTTTATGTTTCTTAAGGGAGTTAGATTTGTACTTAGCAAGCCAAGAAATTATCTGAATAGCCTGATAACAAAGAGAAAAAAGGAACATAAGCAAAGGATCTAAAAATCAAAAGAAGTACTTGCCGTCAACTTATCACTGTGAAAGTTGCACCCCTGTGACGAAAGTTGCATAAACCAGAGGGACCATGAGATTATTAAATTTAGGAAATAAGACTCCTCCCTCACCTGATGTCGGGTACTGGGTTCCAGATTTTGATTTGAGCAAACTTCAAGAGAGAATTGAACAATGGATTTCACAGAATCTCCAAGAAGAGGGGCGGGAGATTCAATTAACTCGTCAAATATTTCAAAGGCAATGACAGCAACATCCTCCTCACCACTAGCAAGGCATTGTCTTGATACATTCAAAATGCTAGGAATAAATTCTCGAAACCTTACCTGCATAACAAACTCACATCCTTATACACAAGGTACATCAACATTAATATCACCTCTATCCTAAATCAATTGGGGTCGGTCGATGAACCCGAAGCGAAAAGCTTAAAATATACTAAAATAAAAGCAAAAACATGGGTACCCCAAAAATTAATAAATAAATAAATAAATAGAAAGGACTAAACAGGGCATTCTGGAACATAGAAAATCCCCCTCTCTACAATGCAGTATCTTTCCTCCACTCCGTCCTAAGACAGACCGTACGCCAATCTATTTCCCACTCCATTAAATCTTGTTTTACTACCTTCCTCCAAGTAAGTTTCGGTCAACCTCGTCCTTTCTTCATATCGTGCTCTCAGTAACACACTTCTGTTCTTATCGGAGCATTTAGGGGTCTACGGAGAATATGTCCAAACCATCTCAATCTATATTCTCTCATTTTCTCTGCCGTCAGTGCTATTTCAACTTTTCGTCGAATATCATTATTTCTTATCCATCCTTGTATGACAACACATCCACCTTAACATCCTCATTTCCTCTACCCCAATTTTATGCTCATGTTGCTTCTGTACTGGCCAACATCCAACTCCGTATAGCATTGCAGGTCTTATTGCTGTTCTATAAAATTTTCCCTTTAACTTAAGAAGGATTTTGCGATCACACAAAAAACCCTGATGCACTGTGCCATTTCATCCAACCTGCTTTGATTTTATGGCTAACATCCTTATCAATCTCTCCCCTCTTTTGCAAAATTGATCCCAAATATCTGAAAGCATCTTTCTTAGGTACCTCCTGTCCAAACGTATTCACGGATTCTTGATCACCTCCTCTCGTCGTGGCGAACTCACACTTCATGTATTCCGTCTTACTCCGACTTAACGTAAATCCTTTGGACTCTAATGTGTTTCTCCATAATTCTAATTTAGCACTGACTCTAGCCCCGGTCTCATCAATAAGCACAATATCATCTGCGAACAGCATACACCACAGCATCTCATCTTGGATATCTTTTGTTAGCTCATCCATAATTAGTGCAAAAAAATAAGGACTCAAAGCCGAACCTTAATGTAAACCCACTGTGATTGGAAAATAACTTGATGTGCTATTACGGGCCTTCACACATGTAGTAACACCATCATACATATCTTTGATTGCCTCTACATACTTTAAGGGTACTTTTTTCTTCTCAAGAATCCACCACAAAACTTTTCTTGAAACCCTATCATATGCCTTCTCGAAGTCAATAAACACCATATGTAGATCCTTCGTCTTTTCTCGATATCTCTCCATCAACTGTCATATTAAGAAGATAGCCTCCATGGTAGATCTTTCTGGCATAAATCCAAATTGATTTACAGAGACCTTGGTTTCTACTCTCAAACAATGCTCAATGACTCTTTCCCACAATTTCATTGTATGGCTCATAAGCTTAATGCCTTTATAGTTGCAACAGTTTTGAATATCTCCCTTGTTCTTGTAGATAGGCACAATCATACTCTTCCTCCATTCATCGAGCATCTTATTAGCTTGGAGAATCTTGTTAAATAGTTTAGTCAACCAACTTATTGCCACATTCCCTAACCATCGCCATACTTCAATAGGGACACCATCTGGTCCCAAGGCTTTACTAGTCTTCATCTTCTTCAAAGCATCCTTAACTTCTTGTGCTATAATTCTACGAACAAACCTTCTATTTAACTCATCAGAAGCATCCACCAAATCCACCTCATTTCTGTCGCCCTCCCCATTATAAAGCTTGTTAAAATAGCTCACCCACCTTTTCTTTCACTTCTTCATCTCTTACTAACAGTTTTTGATTTCCATCCTTGATACATCTAATCTAGGTCAAGTCTTTACTTTTCTTGTCCCTTATCTTTACAAGCCTATAGATACCTTATACACAAGGTAGATAACAAAATAAAAACACTATAAAACACAACACTAATCCCAAGTATCTTTGTTCAAAGCATTTAATGAGTAACTTTTTGATGTCAAACTAAGACCTAGAGTGCCATATGCATAAACTGGCAAGTGAGATGCATTGAGAATCATTCCTTTTGCCTTCAATATTTAAATTTCCTTCATGTCTCAATCACGCAAGGGTCAAGGCACTCCCAAAGGAAATTATCCCGAGAGAATAGGACCGCTAATTCCCGATAAAGAGACCAAGTCATCTGAGCAAGAAGACCATACAATTCCCACTAGGGAATATCTTATCTCAGCCCTTCCCAAACCCACAAAAATTACAACACATGCAATGGTGTAACGAGAGTGAATGGATAGGTGTGCATCTCGTGGATAATTAGTAAAGGAAAATTTCAAGTAGAGCCCTTCTTTGAGTGTTGACCACCGAGTAAAGATAGCAAAGCAAGCACATGCCACCGCAATTATGGATTAGAAGGCTTACTTCATCACTTATAGAAAGAGTAGGAAAGACTCAGTACCACAAGACACTATGTGCAAGAGTGCAATAAGAACTAGGATGCCTCAATGATTGACACTCTTAGCACTAAAACCTTGTTACATAGTTCAAATGCAACAGAACAACAGCCCGGAAAAATAGCTTTTGCCAAGTCACCTCCTTTTTCCCTTTGGGTTAATTGAAATACCTTTAAGAGCTGAAAGTGCAGATGCATCATTAAATATCAACTAGGTAAGTGATAGGTCCTCAAGCGATGATGTGAAACAGATTCAAAAATCAATTTAACAATACAATCATAAAATCTTGCACAAGCTGAGTCTGAAAAAAATCATTTGCTTCACCGATTCCCTTTATTTCGCATGTGTAAGATTACACTGAAGCAATCTTTCTGTGCTCTTCGATGCAGCAGCATAATGACACTCTACTAATATGAATTTCCAAAAGAACAACAGTAACAAGTACTCACCACTTCATCTCCATCACCAATGCACTCCAGGAAAGACCCAACTGCCCTAGAAAAGTTCATCAGACAGATACATACTTAGAAATACGTACAGGACAACATCCAATAATATAAAAGAAGTAAAAGGAATAGAACTCTGAAAAAATTATTACTTAAGGGCAGCAACTCTAACACGGTTGCTAGTCTCATCTTGGAGGCACTTGAGTAAAAGAGTCTGAAGATCAGTGAAATGTGGTCGAAATGTGCTCCCAATGGTTTCAGTCAAGGAGCTGAAAAGGATCAAGGCGACCTTTAATCACCAGATAAAAGAATTTAGTAGTTAGTGAAAGATTCAATCATATAGCATACAAGCAACAAATAATACAGTGAAAAGAGACAGACAAGACTCCTTCACGTGTAACTAAGATTCTTCAGAAAAGAGAGCAGCGTGGTTTAGGGAGGGTAAATAAAGAACTTTATAATTGATTTAAACCTTTGGAGGCCCCCCGTAAAGAGTTCAACTTTCGAAGAGTATCTATATCAAATGTCATGATGCTTTTTTCCCAGCGTCTCTATGCGCTCAGTCCATATCCATCTGGTTCAATTTTAGCTTACGGCAGAATGCAGCTCAAGCAAGAAAAATCGTAAACAAGTCACAAAGTACATGCTCATGAAACCATACGAACAGAACGCTGGAAGTGGCAGGATAGATGGGATTCAAAAAACCTTAGCTTGACTTACTTCTCTATGGTCTTCTTGTGCACTTTGACTGCACTGGAACAAGAAAGGCAACAAATCAGGCCATTCCCCTGCTGGAACAGCATATTTTGCGACGACACTTACTACATTGGCACTAGCTCGCCTCACTGGTGGGCTAAAACAGAAAACCAAAATCAAACATTAACATCACTCTCTTGCCCAGAAAAAAAGAATACCAAAATCCAGGAAAATGAATAATCATGTCACCAACCTATCTGGCAGAAAAGAGAAATAGTGCGCGCATCCCAATATTTACATTCATTGGCATGATCAATGCAAGGAAAAACAGATAAAATTCACTGCAGAACCGACAGCTAGGAGCATCAGAATGATCAGATGAGTGAGACATCCGGAGAAAGTGAAAAAAGAAAGAAAGATGGTAAACCGACTTGTCCTGACATATGACTGCCACATCAGTTGACAATGGACAACTGCGGCTGCATAATAAATTGAAAGCTAACACATTCCGAAGTACCAATGAAGCTCCAGACCAGCGGGACCTTATAGAAGAGAAGTGATGAAAAGAAGGCGTGGTTTGAAAACCTTGATTGTAATAGATTATTGCTAAACAAGTCCACAGTGGACAATCATAACCGCAGTGGATTGACTGCGCAAATTTGTACAGAACGATAGAAGATACCGTTTGTTGTAGCTTAATTTACAAACTTCACGTTCCGCAGAGATGGCGGGCACTCCAAGCAGAAGGGATGGTAATAGTAATTAAGCGGTTAACTATGTATACAATTGAGTAGGATTGTTCTAGCCAGAATCAAACTACGAAAAATCACAGAAGATCGCGTCGCATCGAGATACAGAACCAACCTGTGCTCCATGGTGATGCTCTCGATGAGGGACTGCTTGACGAGGTGCTTGAACTGAGGGGAGAGCTTGGACCAGTGGCCGGTGACCTTCTTGCGGAGGAGGACGGCGGCGAGCTGGCGGACGTTAGGGGTCTTGGCGGTGCGGAGGTGCTGGACGAGGGCGGGAACCACCTGCGGATCCTTGGCCAGCCGCTTTATCTGCTCCTCCGCCTGCCGCCGAGCGTCGTTGTCCGGCATCAGGAATTGGATTAGCAATAGCTCCAGGGACTGCGCCATTTCCCACTGGCCTTGAAGAAAGCGGTGTTCGTCCTCTGAAATGAGGGGAGAGAGAGCGGAAGCGGCAAGGGTTTTCGTGCCTGCGTGGGTTTTGCTTAGAGTGGAAGTGAAGTGCGGAGGATTTTATAGCGCGTATCTGTGGGCGCATGTGAATTCGTGAGAATTGACTACGAGTCCATGACCACTGTCGGATCTGCGCGCGAGCCGTTGACCGTCGCGGAGACTGCATGGGCCGGGTTTAAGGTACACCGGTTGGCCCGATAACGCTACCTTGGGGTCCAACTGTCCAACTAAACGAAAGCCCGATTGTGCCCGGTCCAGATAGGGGTGAGCGATTTCAGATTCCATAAAAGTTCCATTTGAAACCTGAAACCTATGCATTTATACACGCCTCTCATTTTTTGAAACCAACCTATCCCGTCACAGGTCCCAGAGTCAATTCTAGATTCCACATGTATTCTTAGTTGAACAATTGCAGCGGATAATTACATTTAATGACCACCACCTACTGCTAAAATTCACTGACCACAGCTCATATTTAGACACACAAAAAATATGAGGCATTGACAAAGTAAAAGTCTTAATGATAAAGTGGTTTCGAATTACACACTCATCATCGGACACTATGGAATAACATGAGATGACGCAAAGACATATATCAAGAAAAAAATATAAAAAATTGCTCCAAATTTCTGATTTCAAGCTCCACCTACACGGAATCTGGAACCTGCCCGTCAAAATAGGTTTCCTAATTTGTGAAACTTTGAATTTACCCTTCATACCCTATAATTTGAAATCAATAGGTTCCCACTAGTCTGGTTCTCCAGGTTCCAAGTTCTATCCTGAATCATGCTCACCCCTAGGTCTGGGTGCGGCGGTGGGTCGTGTTCTAGGTTGAAAGGATAATAAATCAAAGTCACGTACGGAGACTTGATTGCATATATAGTTTTCCCCTATCTCTATTAAGTATTTAATTAAGTGTACCGGTGGATTTTAGCTGTGAAATTGATGCTTCAAATTATTATTATAAAAAGTTTCTATGAAAATACCAACACTATGTATCGATCGAGAGAAATACAAAGAAGTGAGGAGAAATAACGGGTTAGGACACGTGATTACTAACTTCTTTTAGCAAATATGATCCCACCCATGGAAGTAAGTAAAAGGGGTGTTAAAGTCGAGAAATTGCAAATCACATCTCATAAATTCAAGACTACTTACCAATTTTCTATATCACAAAGTCCGGCCATGCTTTGAGCCCAAATAAAGAGTTGAAAAAGCATCGGTGATGCCTACAAACTTTTTGAAGCCTTCCCTCTCGGGCTGTGGGAGTTTAGCTTCGCCCATCTGTGAGGAGAGTGTCCAAACCGATAACCCCCGCCGAATAGTCCGAAGGGAAATTAGCTATCACTCCTCATTTAACCTTCTGAACATGCCTTCAACCTCTCCAGTATAAGTAATTTCTCGATGTTGAATGGTAACTTCTTGTTAGGGGTGACCATGATTTGGATTGGTGCAGTTCTCTTAGGTTATGGGAACCGGATCAGTGGTCCCAATTCTCAATTTTCGAAATTGGGAACTGGATATGGTCCCTAGGGTTCGTTCCCGTTTCTAGGCAGTCCAATGGAATCGACAAAACGAAAATAAAAGGGAAATATATTTAAAAAAGCCATTTATCGATATTCACATATCTGCTTACAATATTATGGTGATTCACACGAGGGATGTCTGTGTCACGGTAAACATCGAATACAATGTTCGATATTGTACGGAAGCATGTGAATCTCATTTCTACATATAATATTGTATTTAACGAGAAAACATTTAATCAAAAAAAGAATCTCACGTGCAAATCTCTTTCTATGCCTAGAATCTCATTTCTACGCATATTAATTGTACTAAGAAAAATTTGTCGGTCCAAGTGAGCAGTCCATCGGCCCAATTCCTAGTTCTTGTAACTTTAAAAATGGAAGAGTAGGAATTCCAATCAAAATAGCTGGCTTAGCTAAAATCTCGTCATTGACTGGTGGAGAGGCCTCGCGTGGAAAGAGTTCCTTCTTTTAAAGTGCATCATATGCCGCTTTTTAAGACCAATTTCGAGAGAAAACCAACCGGCACCCGGAAACACAAAATCCGGGTCAACAATGGGCGAGAATGGCCCACCGATTTAAGTTTACTCATCAATACATGCTTGTTTTATTAGCGTGTCTATTTTTATTATATTTTTGGGTCATATATAAAATTTGGGTAAATTACAAATAAGGGAGGGCTCGAGAGTGCTCTTATTTTATTAAAGAAGGACTTGGAATGGATCTTATTTCAAAAAGACTAGAAATGCCCTAATTATTTTAAAGATTAGCTTGATCAACAGCATTTTCGCCATTTATTTTTTTTTTCTCTTTTCTTTATTTTTTCCCCATTTCTTTATTTTTTTTCCTTTTTCATTTTTCCCCCTTCTTTCTTGCCAGTGGCTGATCTCAAGTGATGGTCGAGCACCAGCGAGGCCGATAAGGGCTCATGGATGGAGGCCAGACAGCCTTGCCCCTCTCTATTGTCTAGTCGTGCTCAATTTACACCGCAAGCATTTGCCTTTGCACAACCAAACAGAACCAACAAGGTGATTAGAACACACGCAGAAACCCCAAAAAACAAATGGCAATGAAAATCGCAAAGAGAGGGTTGGAGGGAGAGGGAAATTATGATCTCGTTGGGGCTGAGGATGTTGAACTAGACCAATCGGACCTTGGTGACCTTTGTCGGAGAGAAAGGGAACTGAATATCCATGGCCGATCCAACTCTGCCACACAAACGCCTAAGGTTTTACAATTGTCCTAAAAGCTTGAACCGAAGAATTGAGGGTTTGGCACAATTTGAGTTCCAATTAATCCTTGGCTAAGGTGTGAATTTACATTCGGGATTAAATAGTGAATTAATTATTTTAATTAGAAATTCGAGTAGTCTAATTGTGGCCGGATTAGTTAGAGACTGAGTTTAGGCTAAATGGCCACAATTAAATAAGTTAGATCGAATACCGAAGTAGTCGGTGGCTAGTCGAGAATTAGATTGACCGATTGACTGAATTTGTGATCGCGAGTGAGTAATGAACTAGGGCCGAGCGATCGATAAATTGTTTGACTGACTGATTGGTAGTCCAGTAGCTTTTGGTGGTTGTTTGTTTAAATAATTGAAATTGTTATGGAATTTTTGTGGCCGATTGCTTGAGGTCGAGATCGACATTGGACTGCCAATAATTGGAGTAATTTCTGTCGGACCGAACAATAAACTGATTATTAATGTTCAATTGAAAATTTTGGAAATTTGCTGATTTTTATAACTCAAGAAGGTTATAAAATCTGCGCTAGTCGTACGGTATTATCATGGTAGTTCCGTGTCGTACCAATCGTACGAATCTTACGGACTACTGAGAGACACTGCCAGTTGTAGTGCTTTGTCACACCAATTGCGTGCTATTTTTCTGATAGAAACGTGTCATGCCAGTCATACGAATCTTACGGACTATCAAAAGACACTACCAGTCGTAATGTAAAAGTTACACCGGTCGTGTGCTATTTTTCTAATAGTAATGTGCCGTGCTAGTCATACGAATCTTACGGACTATAAGAAGACATTGTCAGTCGTAGTGTAAAGTCATATCAATTGTGTGCAATGAATCTCGTAACCATCGAATAAATGATTTCAAGAGAATACTTGAATTGGTTGGTATTTTTTTTATATAAAAATCTTGGTCGATGTGAGGCTTTATTAATTGGGACGCATAAGCGAATGATCTTCTTATTTGGGCTTAGGCATTGACTCATCGAGATTTATTTCTCACCTCATCATGGTTACTATTTTTCAAGGTTCAGAGTGAAGATGGGGATAAAGGAGTAGTAACTCATCTTTTGGAGTATATGAGTAGCTAATCCTTCCTGACCCACTTATATTTTTGCTGGTCTTAAGGAGCCACTCCGAATAATGAGGGTGTATTCGTAGGGTTAGCGATTCTCTGCTTGTTGTTGTATTAAAAACATATGGCTGAATTAATGGAGTATCCTGCTTTTCTATCCCTGATTGTTAATTGTCTGGGAGTTTTAAAAAGTTTCCGCATGCGTGGAGTTTTTGGTTTGGTCATTAGCGTGCTTGGGACGCAATTCTTTCCGACCCGAGTCGCTTTGGTAGGGATGGCTTGTGCCCGAGGATTGGGGCGTGATAAATGATGCGTAATACCTAATTTTTTCTTTTGAAAAATGAAAAAAAGCAAACAATTATCTTTCGAAAGTTTCGCTGAGCTGACTATTGAGGGCGAAGCAGAAAACCCAGGACGGGGTTTACATTAGCTTAGGAAGAAAGCATTAAATCAAACCGCCCAGACAAGCCAAGAAGACCCAGAAACCAAGATCAAGATCAAATCAAAAACAAGGACAGAACAAGAACGGGACCCCTCTCTCTCTCTCCGTGGCGCTGCGACTCTGTGTTGGAAATGAGGAAACGCACGATATATGCTTGGGGAGTGGCGATTTTGTGCTTCGTAGTGCTGATGATAGTGACTCCGGCCATTCCTCAATCGGAGGAATATCACGATTTCGCTGACAAGCGCGAGTTCTTCGGTAATCTTCCCACCTCTTCTTTCGCTCCGTAGTAACTCTTCTTTCGCTCCGATCCATTCACTACTAAGCCCTAATTCGATCGACCCGGTGTAGTTTGCAGTCTCCGTCCGTAAATAGCAGAATTTCCTGCTCTTGCGTTTAACAGCTAGTTATCAGGTGGAACAAAAGGACTAGATATAAGAGTAGGATGTGTATGTAGGAAGAGAAGTCTTAACCGAGCGTCGAATTGTTTAAATTGTGCATGTGGGTCTCCAGGCAGTTCCTTAGCGAAGCAGATTTTATTTGTAATAGATCCCCAAACTGGCTGGGCGACGTACTTCCTTGAAATTAACGTTGTAGTTCTTGTAAGAAGGACAAGTTTAAGCTAATGAGGTTAACACATGGTCACCCGAGTTCTGTAATTGTGTCGCGAAGTCTAATTCTGTCAAGTTAGTATGGTTTTGACTGATATTCGTGGAAATGCTTTTCACGTTTGGCTTGTTTCTATAGTTTCGTGTTTTTCTTCTTCTGCTTTGAATATAATACATCCGTCCAGTTTAATTTTGCAGGTATACTAATACGCTGAACGTAGTTTCAAACTTAATTTTGCAGGCATACCTAATACGTTGAACGTAGTTTCAAACTTTCCGTTCCTCGTTGTGGGTCTTGTTGGTCTGGTACTTTGCTATTATGGCAATTATTTCAAGCTAAGGTAATGCTGTTCTTGTTTGATAATCCGTTGCTTTGCTCTCTGAACTGACCCATTATTTTTTTCGTGTTAGCTTGCGAGGTGAGCTTTGGGGTTGGACATTCTTTTTTGTTGGTGTTGCTGCAGTTGCTTTTGGCTCCTCTTATTACCATCTCAAACCAAACGATGCTCGTCTTGTTTGGGATCGTCTTCCAGTAAGTCTATTTACAACTCACAAGCACGAGCACTGCAGAATATTTATTGTTGCTATGAAATATTGTAGTTCGACAATGTTCCTTCTTTTCTCCTGTGGCTAGATGACTGTCGCATTCACTTCAATAGTTGCAATCTTCATCATTGAAAGGATTGATCAGCATAAGGGAACAGTGTCAATCATACCGTTGCTTGTGGCTGGAATATTAAGCATTTTATATTGGAGGCAAGATTGCTACTTCCTACCTTCTTCCTTTCATAGTGTAACCATGGCAGTTTTATTCTCTAAGTAGGGATTAGAGAACTGGTTTTTCTTTTCGAGGAGACTTTATTATGTCTTCTGCGCAGTCCTTAACTTCAAAGAAATTGACAATTTGTTTCCATCAGACCACATTCTCAGAGAAGCAGACTGTAATTAGTACTTGGGTGTCGAGTGTGTAATTGGATGGTGAATTTAGGTTGGAATAATGCTGAAGATAGAGTAATGATCATGTGGTTTGTTACTGAAGCTGTCTTCTAAATTACATAATGTGTACTTCATTTTTGGAACAGATCCAATCGTCTCTATGTTGAGTTGAAGCTTAGAGATGTTTGGGTATTTACTATTTAGCTGCTGCCAACCATTATTAGTGATCTTTTCTTTATATTATTCTTCAGGTACTTTGATGATCTTCGCCCTTATGCTCTTGTCCAATTTCTTCCTTGCATCGCCATACCGATTATGGCTATAATATTACCTCCAATGTATACACATTCATCTTACTGGCTTTGGCTGCAGGTATGCTTTTATTGTCAACATGGTTTCGTCTGATAGTGCATCACTCCTTTCCCCTTGTTAAGAATACCTTTGATTTGCACTTGCAGCATTTTACCTTATAGCTAAAGTGGAAGAAGCAGAAGATAAATTGATTTACAGATGGACTCATCATATTGTTAGTGGACACACGCTGAAGCATCTGTGTGCAGCAATGGTTCCTGTTTTCTTGACACTCATGCTAGCAAAGAGAGCTATAGAGCTAGAGAGGTATAATTTATTTCTGCTTAATAATTGACGTATCAAATCCTGTCCATTTTGTACGACAACTCGACAGGTTTTTCATTTGCTATTGAGGAACATTGATGAAAGAAGTCTTTAATGGACATTGCTGTGTTTTTACGTGATCCCATTGTCATTTCTCTGGCATATGCCATTGAGTCTTTCATCCTCCCCCTTGACCATTGGGCAGATCCATCGTTACCTACTTTATGAAGTCACGGAAACTTACCTCTCCAGTAAAGCCAAAAAAAATTCCGGTGTGATTCCGGTGTGATATGCACCTTTTCTGAATAAACTACTTTCTTTTATGGCTGGGCCCGGGAGAGCAGAAGTTTTTTTTTTTTTTTTTTTGGGTGTGGGGGGGTGGGGAGGAGATATTTAGATGAACTATGATTTACTGTATTTTCTAGAAGTTGTCAAATTGGAGGAATATTGTAAAAAATTCAGGTTAGTGTACTTGATGGAACATTGGCACTTTAACAAACATTTCATTCAGCTCAAAAACTGACATCTCAAACAGTTGGCATATTATAAGTTTGAGAATTCCAAGATAAGGTGCGTAGATGTACATTTCTTCAAATTTCTTCCTTTTTTGCCTCTCCGTCCTTTGCTGGTTATGTGATCACATCTACATGTGTTTCGTTCAAGGTTTTTTTTTTTTTTTCATTCAAGTTTGTTGCTGCTAATGTGATGAAATCTCTCAGTTGGAGGCTACTCTAGGTATACTCTCTCATAGTGTGGTGACGTCTCTTAAATGCAGGCAAAGTCTGCTGGTAACATGGAAGGTTTCCTGGTATAGATTTAAAGAGAAGAATTCAAGTGGAGAGAGATACAACTGCACCTATTCAAATGTTTCAGTTGTCGAGTCTTGACATGGTTTGTACATGCTCTCTGTCGACAAAGTTCTCCACATGTATATGGACTGAAGTTCTACTAACACAAAAAATCTGCTAACACACAGATCATGCCAGTTGGAGCTACTTTAATGTGTTGTATATAACAATGGATTTGCTTTATCAGCGCCGCTTTACCTTCGAGTCTTGGACCATGTTTTACATAATGTTCTCTTTAATAAGGCAAATATATCATTGATATGTTTTACATTCTTTATCAGTATATCTAGCATTCTTTTACAGGTATGCAATTATGTTACAAATATGACTATTTGTAATTTTGTTCCTTGTTGATAAATCATAGAGTTGTCTACATTTTAATCAATACATCTAGCCCCTTGGATTACTCTAAATGTGAGCCAGACTCTTGTTTGGGGCTCTTTTTCTTGGAAAAGTTCTCTGTTGTACTTTGCAGCCTTCTTTATCTGACCGCAGCGATGACAACATCAAATTGTAGCTTCTTGAGACCAATATCAGTTTGCAGTTTTCATAATGATGTCTAGTAGCCAGCATATTTTTTAAGTGTATAATTCACTAGAAACGGCTGTATAAGTTGGTGAGGTCTGTGGAAATAAGTTCCTTCTGTTGAGGATGTAGTGATCTATCTTGCGATTACCAATGTGACTCTGATTTTTTGATTTGAAATCTTCAAAGCAAAAGCGAGTCAAGGATAAAAAGAACCAGGGATGAAATGACTTCTTTTTAAGAACTTTCACGTAAATAATTTGACCTGCTACTTCTTCCCGATTGCTGTAATATGGCACGTCAGCGACATTTGTGGCTTATGTTATGATTTTTTATACTTGATTGCAGCCAAGTCCATATCAAATGGGAGCAAGTAAGTATTGCATGCCCATGGTTCATGTGAGCCCGCTCAATTCCAACTGTGGTTGAGATGGAGTGAGCTTAGATGCTTCAAATGCATACGAGAACTTTCAAGACTGATGAGTCATTGTATGCCAAATGCAGAACTACTGTGATTAGCGTCCAATGCACGAGCAGAATATGAGACATCTTCAAAATCGTTTGTAACATTCGGCCATGGACTCCTTAAGTCCTTACCAATAGTCTCGGCAAGAACAGGAGCCATCTTTAAAGTGATGGAATCGATTCACATCTCTCACTACTATCTCCGTTGATAAATTTTAGATATTAACTTGATAGCTGTGTGACAATCTCCGCATATTCGAAGGTTCTTGGTCACGCGAAGTACAACTCCAGGTTTGGTGTTGAGTAGCCCAAATGCTACGGCTAGCTTTTCGCTGTGTGTTGTGAGGTTCTGTTCCTTCTCTTCTTCGCTAACATCATGCAGAGCAAAACTAGTATCAGGCATATAACCAACTGCCTTGATCTTGCTAGGCAAATCCTCCAACAACATATATATCTCTTTTGCTTGGGGATGCGATGTGTCTCCTCCAGAAACAGATGGGCTTTGCCATTGACCTCAATCCAACTGCACCAGGACTTTTCTTCATGCCCTGACTTTTTAGAGTAGCTCTCAAATTGTCCACCTCCGTCCACTTGCCAGCTTCTGCATACATATTTGATAATAGAACATAGTTGCCGCTGTTCTCTGGTTCCAGCACAAGAGCTCTCTAGCAGCAATTTCAGCAATCTCCAAATTCCGGTTCTTACGGGATGCAGCCAATAGAGCGCCCCAAATGCTCGGTCCTGCTTTCATTGGCATCCTACCAATAAGCTCTGTCGCTTCTACCAATCTCCCTGCACGACCCAAAAGTCAACGACACAAGCATAATGCTCGACTTTCGGTTCGACTGAATAAAACAGTTCTCATACTGTGAAAAAACTTCAACCCGGCATGGTAAGACCCGCATGGCTGCATCCAGATAAAATCCAGTAAAAGTGATGTCATCAGGGTGAACTCCAGACTTAATCATCTCCTCAAAAGCTGACACTGCTTCTGTTCCATATCCATGCGAATGCGTAACCTGTTATCATTGTATTCCATGCGACCGAAGTTCTATCCCAGGTTTTTAAGTTAAAGAAACAGCGACGGGCATCTACCGAGACTCCACACTTTGCATACATTGCAGCAAGTGCGATCTGTGTACTGAAGGATTCGAGTCCAACCCAGTCCTC
This sequence comes from Psidium friedrichsthalianum, assembly GCA_019149425.1. NCBI lineage: Eukaryota > Viridiplantae > Streptophyta > Magnoliopsida > Myrtales > Myrtaceae > Psidium > Psidium friedrichsthalianum. Next base: position 31,040 of record JAGVVM010002943.1, read on the forward strand.
CGTGCGTAAATCATGTATTCGTCTTCCACGATCCAAAAAGCTGCGATGTTGCACATGCAGGGAGGA
>JAGVVM010002944.1:0-13853 GCA_019149425.1 Psidium friedrichsthalianum
TCTCGATGGTGTAAATATAAAAGGCGAAGCGCTCCTCATATACAACTATAGACATTTATATCTAGAAACCCAAATATGTCATAGTCTCAAACAAGTGGAAAAAAAAAAAACTGCCGTGTAACTAAGAAACGCTTCCTTTCTGATCTCACCCTAATCCGATAAGTCACTAAATACTTGAAAAAGTCACCCAACTATCAAATTTTATTGGATTCCCAAAATATAAACTAATAAAATAGCAACCTGCTGATTACCGATCCTGCATCAACATACATAATTTATGATGAATTTTTCGAAGGGGATTGAAAAACGAACCAAGCACCTGTCATTAGACAAGTGATATACAGAGAGAGAGAGAGAGATCTTCCCCTTGCTCACGATTCCCGTAACTACTCTCAAACCAGGAAACTATGGAGGTAGGCAATTGTAAGTTGAATGCACACATTGAATCCAAAACTTTGCAATTAGTAACTTATAAAATGGTCTCCCAAAAACAGCTGAAAGTAATCATGTAGTGCTTTATGGTCCTAAGAAAAAGAGGGCATGCAGACATTAGTTTTGCACTAACCCATTCATGATCATCGGGTTCTTTGCGATAATCGAGGAATATAAGTCTTACAATTACACCCAGCATGCACTCATACCTAAACAACTTGGAATCTCAGAAAAAACAGAATTGCTTCCCCCCAAACCCCCAAAACTCGTCCTTTATGGATTCTAAAAGTCATCAAACACTGTAATCCAAGAACATCATGGCTGCATAATGCGAGGGGTAAGGTTCTCAAATTCACAAGCATACATATCTAACTTCCAGAGTCGATACATCATCGCAGCTGAAGAGAAGCGTACCTGTCTTCAGTTGACGAAGAATTGTCATTGCCGAAAACAAGCCCAACAACACCCTGCATAAAAAAATTTTCATTGAACATAGATATCCGCAGAAAACTAACAATTTGACACCATTTCACGACGCACGCCAGTAGCCCAGTGCAAATGCCCACAAGTGTCGCATGCAACTACAATGTTGACAAAAAGAAACTCCTAAGCATTAGAAATACCTTGTATCTAGATGCCAAGTCCATCCTCTCTGCTACGTCACTTTCCGAGCTCAAGCGATCCTGAAACAATCGTAATCGCGAATCAGCCAATGCCGACGCTCCAAAAACAGGAGCAAATCCCCAAAAAAGAAATAATAATAAATGCAATCAATAAAGTCGACTTCTTCTGGTTCCACGGAAGTCGAATCAAAATGAAACTCAGGCTTCGACAGTCCAATCGCGCTGTGTCACGTAACTTCCCCAGATGCAAAGAAGAAAGCGAAAGGGGAAACCACGCACCTGGAGAAGAAAACGGAAGCGAGCGCGATCGACGCACGAAGAAGCGATCGAGTTTCGACCTCGATGTGCCGATCAGAGTCGAGGTTGAGCTTTTCGCGGGATTCGATTTGCTGATACAATGGATGCTTTCTTTCCGATTGTGTGCGAGCTTAGCGCTTGAGCTGTGTCCCAAATTCGACGTTTCACTCGCTGAAGAAGTGATCGAGCACGAGCCCGCAAACATTTAAAAAAAAAAAAAAAAGATGACGTCAACGCAATGCTCTGGTGGGAATCACCCGTCGCAGGATTGGATTGAGCCTGGTTGGGCCCATGGGCCTCTGTAGTCGGGTTGATCTTTCGGCCCACTTATCATTCATTCTTTCAAGTGTCGATCCCCCTGAGGTAAAAGTTGTCACGGGCCGGGCCCAAATTGATTCGGATCTCCGGGAACCGGATACCTTATCCGGACCATGGAGAGCATATGCTTTTGTGACCCGCATAGAACCAGAAATGAAAATGGTTGAAGTGACACTCCGTAGCAATTATAGCGAGATTGTGGAATGGACTGTATGCTGAAGGCTAGATTGTAACAGATTGGGAAAAAAAAATTAAGGAGATAAAGGGCAGTTTCAGAGTGGATCTAGGGATCAAGTGGGCCGGTTCTCTATTCCATGATGAAATCGGCCCACCTTGGAACCGAACATTCCCAATGTATAAAACTCTAAGAAAAGACAAATATTCTACCACTTAGGATAGTTCTCCACGAGGTTAAGGGGTCGTGAAATTCTCACGACTCACGTGCAATATTATATCTTTGTGGCTTTGTGTAGCATGACAGTAATTGAGTAAATTCGATGACGACATGTTCATCATTATGAGGGTGTAACAGTGGCGCATCTATCTCCTCGATCTTTGATCCGTCGCTTATGTGGAGAACACCATGTTGAATTGGGCTAGAGGCATGGCTAGATGAGTTTAGATTTCACCCCCATGAGTTGGTGGCAAGCAATGCTTCATTAGCTGTGTACATTGGCGAGCTGCTACACAGTATTATATGTGACATTTGAGACATCAACAGATGACATCGGGGGATGGGTTGTCAAGAGGCGAGAATAGCAAAAAAAAAAAAAATTACATGCAAGGCTCTTATTAAGGGGCCGTTGGAGATGATGGATGAGTGAAGGAGTTTTGCCTACGAGGCAATCGATCAAAGCTCGTCGATTTAATTGATCTCCTAAGGTCTCTCTTTACTGAATCAATTTAGTCTTTACTCTAATTATTTGGTTTTGACACAATTTTTTTTTAATGTTTCCAAGTTAGTGGCCGGTTTTGAGTTTATGACCCGAGGTTGAACCCAGCTGTTAGAATCTTGCTGTTTTACCTAGTATCCGAACCGAAGAAATCCATTTGATTTGGGTCGATTCTTGTTTTGGGTTTGGACCTTTTTTTTTTTTTCCTTACAGCGCTGCACGAAGGTGTTTTTTTTCTAACTCGACGTGTTAGCTATTGCACACTTTCCTATAATAAAAACCCCACAAACTCTCCATAGTTTTTGTCCCTCAACTACCCAAAAATAAGACCAAAAAAATTACACAAAAAAGAGGTTATATACGAAAAATCCAAAACTGATACATACGCGACAAATTTAACTCAAATTATTTTTTTAATCACAAAAAATCTTAAACCGTACACTTTATAAGTTTACTCTAAACTGGTATACTTGTGACCAAATTATTCTCCATTAGTTTTTGTTAAATTTTTCATCAAATTTTAAATTTAAATGACACGTGACAATTGTCTGACATACACGTTTGGGGTTTTTTACCCTCTATTTGTCATATATGTATCAATTAAGATTTTTCGTGGTATAATCTAATTCATAAAAAAAAACGAAGGGTAAATTTGTCATATGTGTACTCGTTTGAGATTTTTGGTGACAAAAATAATTAGTTTAGGTAAATTTGTTATAGGTTACTAATTGAGATTTTTGGTTGTCGAAAAAATAGTTTATGGTAAATTTAATCACAACTATAACAGTTTCGGTTTTTTGTGATAAAAAAATTTAGAGTAAAATTTATCACGGGTGTATTAATTTGAATTTTTTCATGGTATTAATAAAAAAAGGTTTCAGTATCTATGATTTATTTGGTGCAACCAACAACGACTCTATTCTGCAGATAAGCACATGCCTCACGTCCGACGGTTTTTTCTCCTTTGAGATAGATAAGTGCATAACCAAATTCAACCGCACCCGCGGCAGGCACCCTGGTCCCCCTCTCTCCACGGTTGGATCACCTTCCAATCGACGGCCTCTACGTTTCTGTCTGTTTTGTTAAGGGGAAAGTTCGCTTTTCACCGCCCACCGCCCTTTTCCTTCTCTTATTTGTCTTCTTCTCGGAATTTCCGAATTATTGTTGGGAAAAGGAAGAAAATGATAATTCAAGGGGTTAATTTAATTGAAGCGCCTCTCTCTCCCTCTTATTTGGAACAGTGTTATCGGTGAAAGAGCGCAAAACCAACACAAACGGCTATAATTAACGTTGCAGGTTCTTCTCTTTTCCCATCACAACTCAATACACAGAGGAGAGAGAGACGGAGGGGGCAGAGAGAGAGAGAGAGAGAGAAGAGAGAGAGAGAGAGAGAGAGAGAGAGAGGGGCTTGATCTTTGTTTGCCAATTTCCATAGCGAATTGGGTTGGTTGCTGAAATTAGAGTTTTTTTTTTGGGGGGGGTCCTTTCATGTTTTTATTTTTGTGGGGTTTTACGATTCTGGGTTGCGCGAGAGGATGGTTATAAATTGAAGCGGAAGGGAAAAATTTTGAGTGGCATTGGGAGAGGATTGAGGCAACATTTGCTATTTTTTGTTCCAATCCACCAATCCCCAGGTGGGTGTGTCCTTTCACGATGTCCGAGGGGTATTACAGTTCGAAGAAGACTAATGATATATGCGAAGACGTTGTGGCCAGGCAATTCATCTGTGCTCTGAGTCTCCGAGCTTTTTTCCTGTTTAAAGTTCGCCCTTTTTGGATAAATGCTTTGCGTTTTTACGGGTAAATAATCGTCAATGCTTGTAGAGTTCGGTGGAAAACTCCTTTCAGTTGATGCTTTGACACCCATGCCTTTGGGTGATGATGTTTCTGAACCCTAGGAAAACTTCATTTTTACAACTTTTTCGGTTTCAGTCGACGTGCGTCTTCTTTTCTTCACCTTAAATACATTCTGCTGTTATTTTCGTTCTGATGGTGGTAATTAAAATCTATCCATTCAATACGAAGGGGAGGGAATATCAGCATTCTGTTCTGGGGGTAGGAATGTAAGGGATGTAGATTTGATGCCTTGAATGTGTTGAATGAATGAATGTACATACGTTCGATTTTATTACAGAGGTGTATGAATTAAGTTGAGCCATCTGCGTATTGACTATGCTGGACAATATGTTGAGTTGTTTGAATTGTGATGTTTCGGATGATGGATGAGATGATTTACTTTCTACCCTAATCTCCTGCTCAGGACAATGTGTGATTCCTTTTCTTTTGTTTGTTCTACGCAGGCTCGTGCAGCATTGAGCATGTCCAGATTGCGTTGCACGTTGCGAGGCCTTGATCTCAAAACGTATATTCTCTTATTATTTGTGATCCCTCTCGGCATCTTCACCCTGTATTTGCATGGGCAGAAGGTCTCGTATTTTCTAAGACCTCTATGGGAATCTCCGCCTAAGCCATTTCATGAGATCCCACATTACTACAACGAGAACATGTCTATGGAGACACAGTGCAAACTTCATGGTTGGGGAATCCGCGAAACTCCAAGGCGGGTGTATGATGCAGTTCTGTTCAGCAACGAACTTGACATACTCACCATTCGATGGAATGAGCTGTTTCCCTACGTGACGCAGTTTGTTCTCCTCGAATCAAACTCTACTTTCACCGGCTTGCCTAAGATGTTGCATTTCGCAAGCAACAGGGACAGGTTCAAATTTATTGTACCTCGGTTGACCTATGGAAGGATTGGAGGACGATTCAAGAAGGGAGAGAACCCATTTGTCGAAGAGGCATATCAAAGAGTAGCCCTAGACCTCCTACTTAGAAAAGCCGGCATCAAAGATGATGACTTGTTGATAATGTCGGATGTTGACGAAATCCCTAGTGCCCACACTATCAATCTTTTGAGATGGTGTGATGATATTCCACCGGTACTTCATTTGCAGCAGAGAAACTACATGTACTCCTTTGAGTTTCATTGGGATAACAAGAGTTGGAGGGCTTCGGTTCATCGCTATAAGACCGGCAAGACCAGATATGCACATTACCGGCAGACCGACTACCTACTTGCTGATGCAGGTTGGCACTGTAGCTTCTGTTTCCGCCACATTAGTGAGTTCATATTTAAGATGAAAGCTTACAGCCATAACGATCGGGTTAGGTTTTCCCATTATTTGAATCCGAAGAGGGTTCAGGATGTTATTTGCAGAGGCGCCAATTTGTTCGACATGCTGCCTGAGGAATACTCATTTAAGGAGCTAATTGGGAAGATGGGGCCGATTCCTCATTCTAATTCTGCCATTCATCTCCCTGCTTACTTGCTTAATCATGCAGAAGAGTACAAATTTTTGTTGCCCGGAAACTGCAAAAGAGAAAGGGAGTGACCGATGAATTTCTTTTGATTATGAGGCGCTTTCTCTGCAACATTGAAGATGATTTGTTTCGCAAAGGATGCATCAGATTTGGTACATCATTCAGGGCTGTATTTATGAAGAACCAGACAAATAGTGTATATCGAGGAGAATCTCTGTGCTTATCTATACGCTCCCAGCTTGAGGTTCTTGAACAGCGGTTCTTTTCAATTTTCCATGTGAAGAACCTGCTTTATAGAGAGAATAGCTAGCTCTTGTGGCTGTGGAAGATCTTGTGCATACCGCCTATTGTTCTAGACTAGCTTGAGAAATGCACATTATTTCCCAGCTTTTCGTGCTCTGGGAATTTTGCTCGAGTAGCATGTCATTGATAGAATGATCATTTGTATGTTCTGATTTTTCTGCCAAACTCCCTTCCATCTTGCTCATTCTATTTCTTTTCCATTCAAATTGCACGACTTGCGTCATAATCTCATCAAATTTCTGCACTGTTAGTTTTAACCCCGCGAAATGTCCTTCATGTATTCTTGACCAATCTCCTGACAGGACCAAATGCGGTTGTCTTGTACGACGTTCAATCCCACAAACAGGCGATTGCCATGCATCGGCTCGCTAATCGGTTTGTCAACTCTTGTAGCTAAGCGCCTCTAGTTATCGCCTGGAGGAGATGTCTTTTTGGGGAAGCGTACCTCTTGAATGCCACCCTGGAAGCTTAGAGTTGCTATGAGAGCACAAAATCGAAAAACCAGTCAACACGTTCTGTCTAAAAAATAAATATATCTGCAGCATGGGAATTGACAAATCATGAAACAGAGCATTCGTCGAGTTGTCATGAAGCTCTCCGTCCTTGAGTCTTTCAATTTTAAAGTTCTTATTTTTTGTGTGCGTGTGCGGAGTGTCCATCATGATGTGCTGCTGATCATGGTGTCTTACCATCATGAGAGCCAATCAATTCATTCATCTCACCGCGTGAAGCGGGGATGGAATCAGTCGCCTCCTCTTGCTTTCAACTGGGGAGTCAAAACAGAGTCAACTTTCCATATGTAAAGCACTTGGCAACGTCTCTTTTCACAGTCCGTCCACTTGAGGAGAACAGTCTCGGGGGCAATCCGTTTGATGGACGTAGTTGTCCTAAATAGATCATTATCATTCGTAGTAGAGGTCAGGTTGTTCCTTGGCACCCTTTTATTTGGGACCGTTGCATTGCCCCTCGACATGCTTTTCTTCTTTGGCTTGTTACTCTCAATAGGTTCCCTACTCAAATAGTGCTCCTTAACTACCGCAGAATTTTGGGTGGTGCGTGTGTTTTCTATCGATGTAGGCCGGATTCGATTGATCCCCCTTTTTTTTGTTGCAATACCACCGGTTCTCTTGCTCTCTTTTGGGCCGCCAAATGTAATTTGGCTTGGCATATTGTTCTTGGTAGGACAATATCCATTAGGCTATTCAGAATATCGGAGGCTAGCAATTTCACCGCTATATTGCACAGTTTTCTTTCGGCGCCTTATTCCATACGATATGGGCTGAACTCAATCATATTCTCTTTAGAAGTCAGTCCCAACTTATGCCTACCCTTAAGCAATACCTTGTTAAGGTTGTTAGGGACAAGGCCTTGATATTTAAACGTGTCGATAACGCCTCTCGTAACCGGAGGATGCAAGCCAGCTAAGGCTTTTGGGCCATCCATTTTTGTTTGACGTTTGGCTTTCGTACGATCCTTTCTATTTAGTCCTCACTTATTGATCGCTGTTTGGCCTTTTCTCATCTCTTTGTTGTCTCTTGGGAGCTCGTCTCCCTCGGTTCTCTGTTGTTTTTGCGCCCTTGTCACCCCTGCACCAATCTCGACGTCTCTTGTGTCGGTTCATATGCGAGAGTGTTTATTCAAGTCTTCCCTTTGTAATTTGCGGCTTGATTAGTCAACGTACATCTTACTCTTACGAAAAAAAAAGAGAGAGATCATTATCACGAGCAAAATCGAATTGAACTCACTTATTTTCTTATACAGACAAACAAACTCAGTATAAAGTTCACCAGGCCAATCGAACGGCGCGGATTTTATCAACTCAATGTCCGGTGCAACCGTAATCCTTACGGTCGCGGCGACTATCTTTAGGTCGAACCCGATTCTCGGATGGTAAATCAAGTAAAAAGAGATGGAGAACTTGGTGCAACGATTAAGAACAAGAACACATCTTACGTCGGGACAAGGTAACTCACCATCGAAAGAGATTAGAGATTACCAATTACTTGGAAAAAGAGGTCCGTCTCTCCCTCTACGTCCTAAAAAGCAAACGTTCTTGACCAACCAGGCAACCAACCATTATTGTCTTTTCACCGTACTTTCCTGCCAATCGGGCAAAAATCCAAGCGCAAAATGCCACTTTCTTTATAAGTTCATGTCAAAAGAAACCTTGGCATTCTTGACGATCACAACTCCGGACGCATTGCACTCGTCAAAAGTGTTAGGAGCGTACAGTAGAAGTCCAATACCTCCATCCAAAAAGACGCGAAGAGTGATCTCAAATTCGAGTCTGTCGATATGTCCAGTTGGACCCATTGGATTCACTTGGAGTGAAAGTAAATTCAGTTGGCTCGAATTGGATATATCGACGAGCTCGGATTTAAATTCACTCTTGGCAATCTCCCTCGATGAAGGTATCGGACTTTGGACGTGTGTTCAAAAAAAAAAAAAAAAAGATCGGGGATGATCTTTCCCGGAATACACATTGAATAAATTCACACCAACCCCCATTGACTTGTACATGGAACTCAGGGTTATACCTTACCCAATACAACCCACACCACTAGCTGACCCCTCTTTCCAGTTCAACCCTGAGCTCAGCGTCTTCAAAAACCGCTGCCCAGGAAGAAACCCCAAAAGCTTGCTGTTAAAATATTGTCACTCAGCTCAATCCTCAAACCTACAGATTTAACGCTATCCTTTTGGACATGATTGGGTTGTTGAACTCTCGAGTTCCTTCTTTTTCCCTTCGAGTCGACCCTCATCCCAACCGAGTCGCCCTATCTTTAGCCAAGGGAAGGTTCCTACTCTTTTGCGAACGGGCAATTACACAAGTGGCCTCTAAATCTTGATCCAATGCGCAATGCTCTTCTTGAACTATTAATTCGTTCGATGTGATTTCTGAACTTTAGCCCAAAGTATAGTATCGTCCTTGGATTTCTAGTTTATTTAATGTGATCTCTGAACTTTTCATAAATATTCAATTATGAAAATATCCAATATTATCCTTCTATTAATTCCAATTCATGGATGACAGTGCATATTGAGCTAATGTTTAAGGATCATTTATGTCATATTTCTTTTTGCTAATGCTCTAGGTATGTATCATCCATCTAATTCATCGTGGCTTTTTTGGGTCTAGAAAAAGGAAATGGCTGCACGTAGTCTCGCGCACGTCTTTGATTGTTGATCTCTTTCCGACATCGGCAAAAGCATTCACGGGACCTCCTTATCGCAATTCATCTATTCCCCTTTCGGCTATCCGAGCATACCCCGAGTCGACCATTCAATCAATGTTCCGTCCTATTCCCTTCTTGGATATAGACTCAATATGATAGAGCCCCAATCCACTGAACCAAATCACCATTTCTAGTCATTCCGCAACATTTTTGTTGCCGTTTCTCGTGGAATAATAGCATGTACCAAAGTATAGTGTCCTCTCCCCCATGATACCCCTTAATAGTTGACCGAGCCATTGAAAATGAAGGAGTCAACCCTGTCTTTAGACTTTTATTCTGCAGTGCATGGGAGCCAGTTTATTATGGAGGCGAAGATGGCGGGGAAATTGGACGTGTGGATCGATCTCCAGTGGTTGGACTGAGTTCCGCCATGGACGCTTGGTAAAGCAGATTCGGCCTTTTTTCGTAGGCCCATTTTGCCTGGACAATTCGTTCGCGAGTGCGAATGTCTGCATCGATGGCGACTGCATGTCTTTTTCCTTTGTAATTATACCCTCTGGGCATTTCCGGATCGGCCATGGTTTGATCATGCTTTGTCCTACGAGGAGGACCGGCTGAATTATATTTATTCAATAGATCTCTGATGATGTCGAAGGATCTCAACCTGAGTTTTGCGTATATTCGACGGTTGAGATATGATCTTGTTCATGTACGAATTACCTTCCTTTTATATCGGTGTCCTTTCATTAGAGAATATGTAAATATAGGTTAAGTTCTTACGCGACAAATTCTAAATACAGATGATCAGTGACCTGCTGAATCTGGAATTATGACACATCTGATTTGAGGGATCAAAATCCACCTATAAATATGACAATTTCTCGCAAACTCATCAGCAGAATCAAGGGATATGTTCACCGCGCCAAGCTTTGATAGAAGGAGCCATGCCGCGAATACTCTGCCCATTCTAATGTCCTGATTTGCATTCCATAAGGACATGTCTTAATCCGACCCTAAGTAATAAAGCACCCAAAGACATAGATTCTCCATTTCTGTCTGAATATTAGTACCACAATGCATTAGGTTAATTGTCTTGAACAAGATCATTCACCCTCTAGTTTGGGGCATTCATCTTTCTCATTTCCCGGGGGGTTGAACATTCATCTGGAAGACCCACTTGACGGGGATGGGTCTGTTCCCACATGGCCGTGCCTTCGACTGTCAAAGCCTATATGTTCGTTCTCAATCAATTTGATACGAGAAATTACTACCACATGTCGTTCTGTTCATGAAAGTTTCTTCATTTAATTGTCCGCATCAACCTCCCTCAAATTTTAACTTATCAAATTTTGCCTAGAGGTTGATATACAACAGCTGAGGCCCGCTTATTTTCCACCAAACTACAAATAAGGTGTAGTCTACCCAATGAGACAGCATGAATTTGCTTATGAATGCAGAGTCCAATATTGTCTCATTACAGGAACATCAATACTGCCGCTGTTCTTGCACCGTTCAACAAAACTCATCCTTGCATTTTAAACTTAAACATGCAAGTCCAATCAATTTCACAGTACAGATTTTGCGAGTTGCTAAGCTTAACATACAAAGGAACTTGCAAAAGAATAGCTGCTCCAGAAGAAGAGCTAATCACTATCCCAGGACTCATCCACCTGCTTCTGTGTCTTAGCTTTTTTAACCTCTCTCCCCTTTTGCTCATGTGCGTTGACGTAATTCTCCCCTTCATTGTCTCCTCTGCACTCGCGATCCCCTGCCCTTGACAATGAGTTGTCATCCATCTCTGATTCCCGCATTGGGACATCTGAATCACTGACTGACTCATCCCATGCAGAATTATCTTCGATTGTCCTTCTACTGCCCTTGGCATTTCTCCAGTTATTTTCCTGAATACCAGTTCTAGTGTACTTGCCCTGCTTCCCTTTTGCCATTTTGAATGTATCAGATTCATCCATATCATCATTGGACTCGTCATCATCACCACGCGAACTGCAGAATCTATTTTGGTCACTCCGCACTGGTTGATGAAGATTCTCATCTTCGTCACTGCTGCTATGGTAATTACGGGTGGCGCCAGTTTCTGATTGTCTTGAATCCTCACCTTCCCCTTCATCAGAGTCCCACATAACATTTTCAAGATCGCTAAGCATACTACTGTCAGACTCAGATTCTTTTACGACCACATTATTTCTAACACTAGGCCTAGCATTTCTAGGGGGAGTTTGAATATTCTTAGGCTTGCCTGTCCTCTCATGCTTTTGCCTTTCTACTATAGATCTCGCAAGCTCCTCATCAGAATCGTCATTAACATTTTCAACATCACTCACTTCTTCCGCATCATCGGAATCCCATCCATCATCTTCACCTTCATCGCTATCAATAGCTGGCTTGCCACGACGATCCTTCCAATTCCTTGCCCCTCTAATCTCACTATCAGAGTCATTGCCTCCGCGGTATTCTGGTCTCTTGAACCGTCCTCCAAATTCTTCTCTGTTCCAATACCTGATTTTTCCCGCCTCCTCTTTTTCTGCAGCTTCTTCTGCAGCCCATTCCTTGTCTGCTGCATCCTCTATCTCAGCTATGAATCTGTCCAACTCCTCCTGGTCACTATCGGCAGCAGGTGCAGAAAGCTGAACATCATGCATTGACTCCGCTACTGATTGTCTATCATCATGAAAAACATATGGGCTTCCTTCTTTTTTGTCAATTGCATTAAAGAATGTGGAAGCAACTCTCTGGATGCTGGCCATAGCAACCGGATCCTCAGGATTAACACCCATTCGGCGCAGCTGCTGTTCAATCTTCTTTATGTTCAACTTTTGAGATTCTAGAGCTTGTTCAAATCGAGCCTTGAACAGTGCCTGCATAGACAAGTTTTTGTAAATGTGACTCATATAATACAAATATAATAACACATCAAGGTATGAAACTCGAAATATTAAGCTTTCTATAGAAAATCGATATAGAATTCAGTTCCACAATCACCCACTTTTGAATGACAAATCAAAGACCAGAGGTTTTGTCTGAAGAAAAATCATGGATCAAACATTGACTCCAAGGACATTTGCATCTTTTTCTTTGCACGACCAAGGCTAGGGCCTAGCTGGTCCAGCTGGAGAAAGTGCAAGACTCTCGACTCAAGGCCAAAGCCACAGTGAGAGCGGAACCTTCACACAAGGGGAATCCCTCCCTCCTTTGGTTTTTTCCCCCCCTTTTTTGGCGCATATATCTGGATGATGGTTTTTTTTTTTTTTTTGGGGGGGGGGGGGGGTGTGGGTGGGGTGTGGTTTGCAAGGTTATTGCAGGGTCACATATTCTTAGAACTTGAACTTATTGCGATTTTAATGAAGGACGATTTGAAGACAAAATTTTATTTTTACTCACCTTTCGTTTTGTGAGTGTGTTGATAGGAATCAAATTTTTTGGCTGGCGATAGTTTCTTCCACGAAACATGATAATTGTCTTCACATTATGTATGTTAATGACGATGCCACCACTCAGCCTTGCGATCATGGTTGCCATTTCTTTGATTTTCTCCTTGGGAAAATTATCACAGCAAACTTGCACAGTCTCATGAAACTTCCAGTGCAGATGCATATTTTGTACGACTCCTCCAAAGACTCCTCTGACACCAACAGGAACATAGTTTTTGTTTCTGAAGCCAATCTTTTAAATGCCTGAAGCTGCTCAGGGGTCAATAATTCAGGATCGTGCCGAGGTGGTGGCAGCTCAGGTAACTCATATTTCTTAAGCTTCTGTAGGAGCAGTGCCACTTTCTTCTTGGCCTGGACAAGTCACAATAGAGACAAGAATAGTTTGAGGATTGCTAGAAACCAAAAACAACGTGTCTAAGCAGCTAAGAAAACAAGGAAGAATCGTTCTTAAAATTCGGGACATTATAAAGTTATTTACTCAGCACACCCATTCAAATTCAAACACTCATCAACTACACCATAGAGAGATACTAAAAGCAAATGGAGAAAAAATGGTACTATTGAACATCCTACAACCGCCACTAAGTAATAAACAAAAAAGCCTGAGCTTGAAGGAAATTTTTTCCATAAAAAATTTTAGGTTCTTTACAGAAGTTCTCCACACTCCAATAACTAGCAAGTTCTGAGATCATTCATGCACATGATCCTCGTGTAATTGTTGCAAATCTGCCCGTGATTAAAATAAGTAATTTACAAGCTCTAGAATTTATGACAGAGAGCAAACGCTACAACAGCAAAAACCACTCTTCTTTGCCCAAGCATCCTAATTAAAGTGCCTAGAGACAGGAAGATCTTAATTCGTCCCTCGAACTTTCAGAAGATGAAGGAGACTTTTAGATGAAGGATGTCACTAGAAAGACGAGTACATACTAATAAAATGTGCCACTACTCGTCTATGACAGCTTAGATGGAACGAATTAGCTAGACTTAATCAGCCCACACTTCCTCCAGAAACTTTTTCTTTTGGAAGGTCTGAGCC
>JAGVVM010002945.1:0-49362 GCA_019149425.1 Psidium friedrichsthalianum
AACTTTTCTGATGGATTGCAGGCTGAGGGCTGAGGAATCATATAGATTTTCTCTGTCACCGGGATGACGAAGTTCGAGTCACCCAGATTCAAACTTAAATCGAGGTGTGTCGTGGTGTGGTCATTACGCATCAGGGGCTTCAGTTAAATTTGAAACCTTGAGCACTTGATGGACCCGATTGTTATGTCAATCTCGATCAAGTTTTCTTCTTCACAGTTGTGTATTCCGCTGACCTCGTCTGATAAGAAATAATCCGTCGAACCATGTCCCTCAGAAACTGAATGGGGTGAATCAGACATCTTCTTCAACTTGTGCACCTCTCTCTTCTCATGTCCACCAACATAATGCCCGGTCGGAATGGCAATCTCGATGAGGCTCTCCTCATCCGAGATCGAACCATCTGAACAATAATCCTTCTCCCGAAAAATTGGCCACCCTGCTTCGCACTCGTCCTCGCTCGAACATGAGGGGTTGAGGCATTCACTTTCCGATAGTGAATCTGCTGATGTTGTTGATCTTGCCAAGAACTCATCAACAGAAAATGCACCATTTACCTCTGGGATCTCTTTCTCGACTGCGAATCCGGTCATGTGCGGTAGCCAAGTTTCCGGGGTGGATGTGTAGACGGTTTCGCCGACTGGTTCTTCCACCAACACAGGTTTCTGCTTAAGAAAGTTGAAGAAAAGAGTGGATGAAGCCAAAACCAAAAGTACGCTTGAAACCAGAACTGTGGTCAACAAGCCAGAGCCCCAAAAGCCAGCAAGAATAAGCAACATAGCCAGGAAAATAAACCTAAGCACTAGTGAGTTTGGAAGGGAAGACATAATAGAAGAAGCCATCTTTTTTCTAAAACTGGTCTCCAACTTTAACGATGGGGAAAAAAATAAGCCTGAAAAGGAGTGAAATGGAGCAATATGGGATGCTGCAATACGCCGGTGAAGGCGAAAACACATGTATCAGGGAGAAGAACGGCTCCAAAAGAAAGGTAATGTGGATGATGGAGTTAAGGGAGAGAATAAAATGTTTGACAAAAGGGTATGTCGTTTTAGACTCGTCACAAGGAAGATGAAAGAATCATTCCTCGGTGGATGATGGAGTCAATGTCTGCATGGACGTGCTGATTATTTTTTCCTTTCTTGCTTCAACTGCTTCTCGTTTGTGTTGCTGCTGCCAGGTTTAAGGCCTCGTGGCTCATATAGTAGCTCACTGTGTGGGGGAACCATGCATTAGTGAGACTATTTAAACAAAGAGGACAATGAGAAAGTGGCAGTGGGAAAGGAAGCTGTAGCTAGTCCCTGCCTAGGACTTCGGGGAACAGGACTGACCTAGGTGTGGCCCCCACTGGTCTGCAGAGAGGAAGTAGGTCAAATTTGTAGGATTGATCACATTCCTTTTCCACTCACAATCAGCACTTTAACATGAGTAGAAAAGATCAAGAGTCCCATCATTGATGCCCCTGAAAACAGCATCGCCTATAGTTGCTGCCCTATAACTTCGAAACAGCCTCAACGCATGGAAATAAGATAGCTATGAGGCGGATCACGTGCCCGTCCCTGAATCCAACACATGGCCTTTCACTCTTCTTTGAGGAAAACTAGAAAAGCATTTAAAATAACAGGCCAGAGACAGCAATGGGAAATGCTTTGTAATCTATACTTTACCTTGGTCAACCTTTTCCTAGACTATGAAGAACTTTCATCTTCTCTCTCTCTTGTTTGGCAACTAAACGGGGTTAGGCCACCATCTTCTTGATTTTATTTTTTTAAATTGATTTAGCTTCAAAATCACAACAATGTACTATTATTTTGATAAAGTAGCTTTGGGTATTTGCCTCGCACCCTTGGCTTCTGCGCTAGTATCGCAGAAATTCAGGAATTTGGATGTTTTTAAGGCAAAGTAATCCAAATTCAGCACTAGAAGGACACAAGAAAGAGGGTCTTGTATCTTGGTAAAGACATTGGAAGAGATCTATCCACACAAGGCAAAATTTCAAACTAATTAATCTTAGGAATATCGGCCATATAACTTTCTTTTTCTATTCGTAAACTAGACAAATTGACTATGTTTTTACTATTTTGATATGGTCAAGACGAATAAGCTTTTGAGATATAATGGGAAAAAGTACCAAAAAAGCCCTAAATCTATTGCATTGGCATCAATTCAGTTCTAACCTTTTAATTAGATCAATTTAGTCATAAACCTTTTTGCAATGGTATCAATTTAGTCCATTCTGCCAATTTTGATGGGAAATAGCCAATGTACATGCCGGCGGTGCCACATAGGATAAACTGAATAGGTATCGGTGCAAAAAATTTTAGAACTAAATTAGTTAAATTGAAAAGTTTAGGATTAAATTGATATTAATACAATAAGTTTGGGATTTTTTTGGTATTTTCCCAAGATAATGAGATCGAAGAGAAAGTAATTTAACTTTGTGGCCATTTGTAACACTTGAGCCTCACATTTTACTGAAGAAGGTTTATGGCTTGACCAAATGTAGATATCCACTTCCAAGTATTCACTATTTGGATACTTCTTTTGGAGGCATGACCTTGACTGATGTAGAAGGAGTTGACCCCCCCGCCCCCCCTCTCTATATATATCTTCATTTCTGAGGAGAGGGCTGCCCCAAATGCGTTGTGACAAAGTAGGGTAGACATAGCAAGGGTAAAATGTGTGGTTGACTCTTTCGATTTTGATTCATTTGTGATGTCCTCCTACTCTTTTTTTACAATGCAAAATTGTACAGATCCTCCGCGTAGCTAGGTTCTCTATATATCATGTCACGTTAGCTAATTTAGGAATGAAATTGCAGTCGCCCTCTCTTTGGTGTATTGCAATCAAGGGAAGATTGGGCTTACCTTTCGAATATCATATTTATAATCAGAGAACATATGGTCGGTCAAAATTAGTTGCTGACTTTCCGGATCATAGACCCTTAGAAACAATTTTCAGGGGGGCCATTACACAGATGTGCATATCTTAGAGCAATCAAAGTATAAGAGAGCAGCTCACAAACCAAGTTATAATAAAGAGGGCGTGCATACACTGATCGATTATCAAATATCCCGTATTTAAAAGGGGATCAAATGAAGACAAATATTGGCAAAAAGAAAGATGGTGAGGCATGCCACTTGTCGGCCAGTTGCCGAGTAAAGCAGTGGCCATCAACCCTAAAACTTTCCACCATTTTGCTCAGCATTTGGACTACAGGACATTGGGAAGGACCCAAGATCCATTAAAGATAGTTGGACGGGTGATGGATTGGTCTTGGAATGAGGTGAGGTTGGGGGATCATGTGTTGGTGGTGGTGAGTGTAGCTAAACGAATGTTTTTAGGTGGGAAAATCTATTCATGAGAGTAAGAGCCTAGGAGGGGACCATATCTAAGAGCTCTTGTCCATGTTTCATCGAAATGTGTTCTTGGCTTTCGATAAGAATTAGTCCATGCTTCGAATTGGGCGATGAGACTTTTTAATAAGAACAGTGAAAATGTTAAAAAATTGGCCTTGAGAACTTGTTAAATCATATTAAACGGGCTTTGAAAACTTAAAACTTATTGTCCAATTTAAATAATTTCAGCTGTTTCTTCTAATTTACTAAACTTATCGGGATCTGAGAATGTTCCGAGAATAAGAATATTGGATAAATTACGAGTGAGGAGGTTGCTATAGTGGTAAATGGGTCGCCCATCTTCCATGAGATCCCGACTTGGATTCATGTCTTGAGCATACTTCTGAACTACTTTTGCTGTGTTGTGTATCTGTGATATTCCTTATGTGAAGAGATTTCGTTACTATTGATATCTTAGTGAGGCTGCAATGATGACCTTGCCCAACCTTGATCTTTTGGATCGCTAATGATACAAAATAGCTGTAGTTGAATAAGAATATTATAGCCATAGCTGTCATGGGACCTTTATTGTAACAGTCGGAGAGGGTTATCGGCGAACGTCACCACTCCCCACGCTTTGAAAACCAATGGTCCAGGTATCATTGTCATTCAATATGAGAAAATAGACGTACATATTAATGTTTCTTTTTGCCAAGATATTGAGCATATTTCCCATCTTTCCTCAAGAAATAAGTGGGCTATTTCTTTGCTCAATTTCACGTGGCAATTCTGCCAACATCTCTTCGTTAGCTGGGGAAGAATTAATTGGCCTGAATAAAAAAAAAAAATTTGTCCAGATAATCCCATACTTGCATCCTTAAACTGATAATCATTTTTCAGCTAACCTATCCTCCTTCGTCCCTCGGGATGAACAAGAGGTAGTACATAAATATTCACTTGTTGTCCATCTACAACAAATTGTTATTGAGTGCTTAATATGTCTCTCTTATCCATAGAGTCATTTGTGGTTTGGCACGTCACTTAATATGTCGATTTTGTATATAAATAAGCATTTCTCTTTGTGATTAAAAGTTTAGTTACTAATTAAGTCATTTAGATACAACAACCAACTGATTGGCTGAATAATAAAATATAAAGTCAGGATGCAACAAATTAGATGTTGAGATCCCAACGTCTCTTTCAAAGTAGCTCAGTAGGTGAAGCCTTACTCGATGCATGTGGATTGGATGATTTGCATGCATCCCTGGAAATTAACCTTGTCGAGAATCAGATGTTCCCATCATCTTAATAATGAAATCATTTTTCAAAAGAGTATATTTGTGTCTCGGCTACATTCCCCTTTTCCTAGAAAAGGGACGAGCTCAAGAGTCAGACTCTGTACCATAGAAATCAGAATGGATGGTCAAAAAATTCAAAATAAATATCTACAAGTAACTATTGAGCTTTTCATCTTTCGTAGCCTAGCAACGAAAATAAATAAATTAAAATTAGACGAAAAAGATCGAGTTTTCTTTTCTATGATCCCTCATTAAACATGGGGTACTAAATTCCTAAATTCACAAAGAATTATCATTCCGAATGGATCTTTTAGTCAATATGACCACATAAAATTGAAAAGCAATAAAGTTTGTGTATACCCATTTCTGTGATAGATACTTGATTCTATATGACGAATTAATTGGAAGTACTTCTTTTCATTTTTTTTTTCTTGTTCTCTCCTTCAAGTTTTTTTTTCAACTACACTATTTGCATGTGTCATCACTTTTATTTCAAAAAGGCGAACTTAATTGTGATCAATTCAGAATTAGGAGTTTCGGCCTCAAAGGAAAATAAGCATTAGGCGCAAACTTGTTTTTGGGCCGAGCTCTTGGGCCAATGGAGTTGGACTCTTAATTGCTAATCTCGAACTATCACGTGACAATTCTTGACCACTCTCAAGAAACATACTTGATTTTATTAAGATTGTTTTTACATCGACTCCCCCATTTAAGTATTCTGTACACATTCGTTCATTGTTGGACGAGCGACATGTGCATGAATTCGGCTACACAGCTATATTGAAGTACACACGTCTCTCATCCGGCGGAGAATGTGTAAACAATTCTTTACACCAACAATGGATCTAATCTCTTATGAGAGGACCAAATAATTGGAACTCAGTCTTAATCTTTCTTACAGGAACTCATGCGAGGACATAGAATGAAAAGGGCATGGAATCTAATTTGTATGGTCACTTCGTGAAATGTGATTAGCGTTCGTTTTGATCAAAACCTAGAACAAATCTAATAAAGCGTAATCATTGATTGTGAGGTGAAATGTCTCAGAGATAATAACTGGCCTACCTTTTTGCTATTCCTATCTACCTCGTTTTAGTGATCAAGACCCTGTTTTGAAGTAAAGAAAGATAAAAAGCTTCTTTATCTTGAGGACAAAAACTTGGGATGCAAGTAGTCCAACTCACACGTTTCGACCAACCTCAGGCCAAGCCAAACTTCACGTGGATGGACAAACCAATTTGGCGGCAAGCTACTGAAGGAATATTCTCATTAAATTTGCTTACAACTTTTATCGAGCCGCGTAAATAAAATGGCAATAACTCTGAGATTTGGAACAAAAATTGCAAAGCTAAAGTTCACGATTGGAGCAAAATGATGTTGTGGAAGACATCAGCGAGCGTCTTACCTTGTGGAGTTAACTTTTTTTCAATTGATTCATATCTCAAACCCTTCTTGTTTGTTATGTGAAGATTCGGAAGAAAATGGAGTACATCGATTCACCACATGCCCTTTGATGCTGATCTTGTGGAGGCAGAGCTCATGAGGTATCATCTCGTTTGCTTGGAATTTCAAGTCACCGGAGTAGATGGTGAACCACTTCCTTGATCCATGAAAGATACCACAGATGATGGGTTTGGATTATGGATTATGAACTCTTCACCCTTTATGCAGCAATTCTCTGTACTAGAATGCGGTGCCATAGGAATGCAAAGTTCCAAGATCAGACCCTACCAAATACTTCTCGAGCAGTTGAGCTGGTCATACAAGATTTCATGGAACAATCGAATGTTTTTAGGAACGAGAACATAGTTGAGCTAAGCGAGGAAGCAGATTCTTAGCTAGAGTAAGGAGAGACTTATGGGTTTCCCGTCAAATCTAGAGTCGTAAGTTTAGTGTAGATGGTGCGTGGAAGGAAAATAAATGGGCTGTATGTATTTTTACCCAATCAGCGAGGGAGGCGATATATATGCGTGTAACCTTTTGCTGAAAAAAAAAAAAAAAGGAACTCTTTTGGGATTAGGGTCTCAATCATTCGGAGAGAATTCTTAAAATCTTGGATTTTATTTTGGGAGGTGCGATCTCTTCTTGCGAAAATGACATGATATTTCTATAAAGTTAAGATATGTCCATCTCACCATTTAAGCTTTTGTCGCCCTATATACCATAGCTAACTAGGTTCCTTTAACTCTATCTTTCAAAAATAATTGACATTGGTGCCCTACCAAACTCGTGGGACATGGAACAACCTTATAAAACAAAACCAAAATAATAGAGGCACTGAAAAATCATATTGAACAAGCCAATCATTAAACATGAATTGGGCTAAATCTATTGCGCACCAGATGAGCACGTGCGACGTACCATCTGAAAAATCAGATTTTTTAGAAAATTTTCTTAGCAAAGAATATCTTGGGCAACCCAAGAGACTTCCCGACCTACTTTACCCAACTCAATCTCCTGAACATGGGAACTTAACTGAAAACCTAGGGCAAAGCAAAGAAGGAACAGCATATCGTGCAAAATCAATGCTTCTTCCCACTTTGATTCTTGCTTTTCTTCCCATTCACATGTTGCTGTCCAAGGCGGGCCTAGGAAGCTGACCCATGGTAGATCGATTCTCAATTGCTGTCACAACCTCAAGCCTCTGATGATGCCAACATACAGCTGCCAAACCCCTTAGGTTATGTTAGATTCTCTTTCCCAGAGGAAGAAAAAGAAAGAAAGTTTTTAGGCTCGTTCGACTAATATCACGATGAACACAACCAATCAAAGCACAAAAATTGCGTTAAAACTCGTCAATTTCTTAGTGGGTCCGATGCGAGTCTTGCCAGTTTTGGAAACACATGGTCGGTCGGGGCCCCGACTCGCTAGAGAGAGGGCAAGGCGATAATTTCTTTTGAGTTTTTCCTGCGTTACTAACTCTCCATGCCTTCTTTGCTACGCGTCTCTGTAAGGCCAGGAGTCACTCATTAGATTCTACTGAATCTATCTTTTTTTCTTCTGTCTCCAAGAGCAAATGACCCCAGAGAAGAAGAATTCCTATTTTCATGTGCTTAGGAGCATTTTTCGATTGCTTTGAGCTGTGGTGGCTGCTCCTGAGTGGATGAAACCGAAAAGAGACCCACCACTTCTGCTGTACTTTTTGTTGCGGTTGCTGGACGTCCATCGCTCGCCACGTATGGGCAAGTAAATCGGTAGTGAGAGAGAACAGTTTGAAAGCACAAAGGCAAAAAGAGCAAAAGAATAAGAGAAAACCCAGAAAAAAAAAAAAAAGAGATGCGAGAAGAAAACAGTGACATAGCAAGATCAACAGTGTCAAAACTTCCTCGTCTGATTCCCACGGCAGGCCACATGGTGATGGTGGGGCGTGGGTCCGTCACCCAGAAATTGCTGGATTGACCCTTTATTGCCGATCCAGTGCTGCTTCCTTTCTTTTTCTTATTTTTATTTTATTTTATATATTTTAAGGTATGTTTCTTACCTCCTTGGTTTGTAATAAAGGGGGTCGGTCGATCCTCAGTTCGTAGTGTCCAAATTCTCTGTTCCGTTCGAGGTCTGAGCGATGAGCACATTTTCGATGAACCGCTGATCTTCTGAATCGCAAGTGAGTCTTTTGAATCTGCTAATGAATCCACTATATTCCTTCCTGACGATTCAAGCCGTTGTTTACTTATCAAATGATTTAATTGTTGTCATGTTTTGTGATACACGCTACGTTATTCATAGTTAAAAGATAATTGAAAATGCATTCTTCCATTTATACCTAAATATAAATTCCACAAGGACTTATAATTCATGTTTAAATGTATGCCAGTAAAATAACAACCAATTTTATCTCTTTATACACAGGAATCATCACATGTGCTCGAAATTAAAATTTCCTTTTCATAGATCATAAATCTTATTTAACATCACATATTTCACGATATTATTTACAAAGCATCTAACCGTACACAGAACTAATATTTTGTTTGACTATATTTTACCGAACTGCAGGATTCGATTCGATTCATGATATTATATCTTGATTTGATAAAAAGTGCTGTAGTTTTCCATCTTTTCCAAGGTCAATTTTCATATGTTCCTTGAGGACCCGCTGGGTTACGTGTTGCGGATTTCCTTTGGCAAAAAGAAAATTAGCAACAGTCCCACGTAACATGCATCTTTCGTTGGAGTGGTCCAGATATAGAGAAATAGACCTGAGAAGGAGACGGGAAATTACATAAATTAGTTTTGGCTCTCGAGAAAGAGAGACAAATTTATGCTTTTGGTAATTGTCAAATTAATTAACGTGATATAATTGATCAATCACATTATTAAATTGACGTGTTTTTGAAGTAATTTTTCCATTTGAATAGCGAACTTCTCATATGGTTTTTTAGCATATCGACTGCGTCACACAAATTCATTTGGATTGGGACAACATGCGGTGAAGAAAATAGCAACAATAAAAAAAAAATTAAATAGAGAAGTGAGCATGTAGATAGGCCCATTTCATTTTTTTTCCCGTACTCCACATAAATTCCCGTACATCGTACACAAGATGCAGAGTCATGTTATCTCTTGCCAAACTGTTACCTCAGCTTGTTATAATTTTTTCAGGGCAAATTATCCAATCGCTCTTAAACCTATTATGCAGATGTTAATCAGTTCTCAACTTTTTAATATTGTTAATTTAGTCTTAAATTTTTGCGCATAATTTCAATGTAGCAGCTTTAGTCAATTTCGCTGGAAATTGCCGACATTGCGGTCTAGTTGTCACTAGTTATCCTACATGGCACACCACGGCCTCAGCAATTTTCGATGAAAATTAGGCACAAGAACTACATTGAAACTTAGACAAAATTGAAAATTTAATGACTAAATTGCCATTCGTACAATTTGATTATAAAATTGCCATGTATATAAATACACACACATATGCACAAACACACTAAGGATGCTTTTGTTTGAGTAATAGTATTTTTTTGAAATTGATTTTCCATATTTCCACCTGTTTGGCTCGCCGAAAATGACTTAGTCAACAGGAAATACTTTTTGGTCAATAAAAAATTCATGCTTAAAATTAGAAAATGAACTCTCTAATTTGAAGAGGTGAAAACACTTTCCAAAATCGCTTCTCTTAAATTTTTAAAATTTTTTTTTAGTATTTTATTTTACATCTTATATTATATATATTTTTTATTTTCTATTTAATTTTCTTCTTTAGCTGCTGATCACTAGGCCTCGACGATGGCCGACGATCGACCACATGAGGTAGCGTTGCCAGAGCTCGATGAGGCTCGACCTTGCCTGCCATATGGCGAGCTCGAACTTCGCCTTCCATCTCGTATGGCCTATCACTGGTTGCCGTCAAGGCCGAGGACTAGTGGAGGAAGAAGAAAAAGACAAAAAGAAAAGGGAAAAGATAAAATATATATATATATATAAATAGTAATGACTCCAGAATCACTCAGCTAGTTTATGCAATTAAGTGCCACTAGTTTACCAAAATGGGACTTAAATCCTTTTTCTAATTTTTAAACTAGATTTACTTTACCTTTTTATTGCAAAAATGCATTGGTGGGTTCATGTGGTAATAGCAGAGATAGCAATTTCCAAAGCATACATAAGCACTCATCATCTTATATGTATGCATCAATATATCTTACATCACATATGACCTCCTATTTACTATTTTGCAAACAAAATTCAAAGGGGCATTCTCTACTGTTACGAAATACGGGAGCTTCTCAGAACTTGGGGAGATTAGTGACAACAGCGGAGGAAGCGGCGGAGATGAGGAAGAGAGGGAAAAGGACGTAATGGTGAGGTGGCGGAGGCATGGTGATGGGAGGAATTGAGAATGGTTCTGACAGTGGAGGTTGATTGGTGTTTGACGAGAGGGTGAGTGATAGAGAGAGACAGAGAGAGAGTAGGAGGAGGATGGGGGTATTATGGAAATTTAGTGAGTGAGGGGTGTCCTTTTGTGGTTTTTTCGTTGGGGCATGGGGATAAAACGGCATGTACTAGGCTAAAAAAGATAGATATGTCTTCACGTCTATATCCGACGATGATGTGCTCTCTCTCACAACTATTATCACCACATCACACGACTCCATACTCGAATCACAAGACTCCACTCCCACAACTTCATGATGGTACATATGCATATGGGTAGACTAACTGAATGAAGGAGCTCGTGGTGGGTCCATTAGTTTCTTGAAAAATAAAGGGATGAGCAAGCAGCCCAATAAATGAAATTACTAGGACTAAAACAAAAATGTCAGCTTGATATTCAACAAAGCCATCCCGTAATGTAATGTAAAAATGAGCATCAATTCTTCATCTGCAAATCATCAAATGCGCGGAGTTTATCACATAATTTTTGTTCAAATGCCATGAACACATCAATTCTGTTAAGAGTGAAATTTTTGCCTGATTAATTTAATGAGTGGAGTAGTTAATTGTGGGCATGGACTAGTAGCGATTATACTTTTAAAACTTTAGTCACTAGTGTGATTGTTATAGGACCAAATGAGGTCTTGGGTGCGACATTGTTTGGAGTGGAAGATCGTTGGCAATAGATAATTATTTTTTGTCCTGAATGGGTAACGACCCTGAGAATGGTTAAGATTGCAAAATATGGCAATTAATGAAGATAAGTGATCAGAGTACACAGCGAAAACGTAATAAGGTCACATTGTTGAGTGAGATAATGACTGTAATGGTCTCGCATTTAATAAGGAGGAAGTAAGAGCCAAGTTTCGAGGACGAAACTTCTTAAGGATGGTAGATTTATGACATTCTGATTTTCAACTCCTTTTTTCGAAATTCGAATACGTAATGGATATTTCATAGAGGCATTATAAATAAATCTCAGTCGAAATTGATCACTTTGGGATAATTGACCAAAGGGAAAGACTAGCTAGGAATATAAGTACGTGGACCAAATAGTCTATACGCGTGACTCCTAAAATCCACCCGTTAGTTTGAGAATTATTTAAAGTTGTCATCTTATGAATAAGGCCACGAATTAAGCTCCGAAATAGGACAATCGACTCTCAGGAGTGTTAAGGCAGTTAAAATTGGACATCGCCTTGAAAGGCATGAAATGGACAAATTGGTCTCGGTGTGCCAAGTGAAAAAGAAAAATTGAGGCAAAAGCCCTTTTGGTAGAAATTTGTATGGTTTGCTCGCTATTGAAATTAAAAATCTTATCGACCTAGAATCTTTTGTTGTAAAGGTCGAACAATGAGTTGTCATGAAGTGGTGAAAGTTTTGAAGTGTGTATATATATGTGTCGTCGTTCGACGGTTATATGTAAAAGAGTTTGATATAATAAAGATATGGTTGATGCATCTTGGATGGGACTATACCTCTCTACCCTTTCTACGTATGTGTTTGGGAGGAGTTTATTTCCGTTGTAGCAAGAACTCTGAGGTCCTTTGGTTACGACGATTTTTCTTGATCGTCGTTTTTCTTGATCGTCGTGTTTGTCAATATTCGATCGTACAGGTATAACAAGGATGTCTCATGACTTATGGGTTCGGGGTATGACACTGCGTGCTCATGCGCTTGTCACATGGAGATGTGTTACGTGTGTGTGTTGTTAAGAGTCCCATACTTGCTTGTGATTGGTGTCATATGTGTGATTTGCGTGTTAGGTCTTGGTTAGCATGTAAATTGGATTTCGCTTGATCAAGTGATGAATAGGTGATTTAGTCGATTGCTTAGAATATCCCACACGCTGAGCTTCGACTCACTCCCATTGATTAACCATTTTTTTGTTTTATATAAGTCAGCTATTTGAGGAGTAGCGGACATTGATGGTGGCGTTGAAACTCGCTAATAATGACGGCAAAGGTACCCTAGAGCAAATGTTATACCTTTCGAATCCTCCCAATGTATTTTGTGGTTGTGTATAATGAAAAGATAATGTAACGAACTGATATCTATGCATATTAACTTGGTTGTTCTGGTTGTGCTTGAATGTTTGTGATTGTGTGATGGAACAAATTAGCGAACCCTATGAGTAAGGCCATACCCTTTAGGTGTTGTACTTATGTCTTTTGGAGTGCACTTGTAAGTGACTATATGACAGCTGATTGGTTTTAGTTTACTAAGTTTCCGCATAGACCCTCTGTATTATAAGTAATATTAGATTAAAATAGAGATCATAAGTAGGGTGATGCCCTGGGACGTCACAAATTCATTCAATTCATATCAAATGGCCACCATTGGCTCGTCAATTTGTGTATATCTAGGCCATAAATAATTGCCAATGTATGCCATAAAAATTTGTCAATCTGACCCATAAATATTTGCCAATCCAAGTCATAGTTAGTAAGTTGAATCCTATGAACATTCACTAGGGGGTTCAACGTTACCTAACGGTAAACGTTTTATATAATCACTGTCGTGGGAACGATGACCTAATATAACCATAATATGAACCCTTGAGACTTTAACTGAACTAAATAATTACATATTCGAGCCATATATCATTCCTCAGATGATCTGCTTAAACACATTCTTGCAAGCATATAATTCAAATTATTTTAATGTAAGGAAATATCATTGTGGCTTAATGTAATAACACTCGTATTACACACAAATGCACACAATTCATGTCAATCTAATGTAGTACTTCGTTTAAGTAACAAATGGATGTTACTGCATTAGATCTAGTAATCCTATTTACCTTTATTGATTGTTGGAACTTAAAACAATACGTGTAGCGTGTGAGGTACGATGTGGGGGTGACACATAGCGGTGTGGCGGAGGGATGGCCTATGGCGCAGCTGGATGGCGGGGCGGCAGACGATGGGCTAAGGCGGCATGGACAACGTGAGGTGGCGGCATTGATGGCGTGAGGTGGGGGGGGAGAGGAGAGAGAGAGAGAGAGAGAGAGAGAGAGAGAGAGAGAGAGAGAGAGAGAGAGAGAGAGAGAGAGCATGTGAGGGAGAGGGAGAGAATTGGTTGGTGTGTGAGAGTAAGGGAAGATGAGAGAGTTGGTAGATGTTGGAAATGAGAAAACCGTACCACTATTTATAGTAGTTTTTTAGTTTCTTTTACAAGTTACTTCATTAATGACCTTTTTTTAAATTTTTTTTTTACAAATATGAATGCATTTATAATATATTGACTTTGTTAGTCCTCTTTGTGTGAACTCATTTATAATTTCTTGACTTTGTTATCCTATTAGTGTGAACTCATTTATAATTTCTTGACTTTGTTAATTCTATCAGTGTGAACTCATTTATAGTTTTGGACTTTATGAATCCTATTAGTGTGAACTCATTTATGGTTTGTTGATTTTGTTATTAAAGCGACATTGATCTTGTCTTATCTTAAGCCATGAAAATGACATTGTTCTTATCCTTCTCCTATGCTTTGAAAAATGACATTTTTATTTGTCATTTACCTTTTGACTTTGTATTGACTTATCGAAAATGAATTGATTCTATCTTGACTGGCATTGAATTATCGAAAACAACATTTTTACACTCATTGGTATCAGGACAAAAGAACAGAAGTATCACGGTAGCGGGGCCGGGTGACAGCGGCAGCAGCGGCCCACCATGCGCTAACCCACTAGATGGCCAGCACAGCCCAGTTGGGCATGCTCAGTCTTGGTTGGGCTGGCGTTCAATGCCTTCCAGCGCTTGTCGAGCTTGTCCGAGGTCGGTCAGCGGCGGCCGTGCGATCTTGCACCTCCGGTTGTTAATCGGCGGTCTCGTCTTGGCAATCTCATACTTATTTATTCATCTATTAAATTTTATAATCAAATATTAATTCTAATTTCCCAATATGAAAATTTTCGGATCGTCATAAATATAATATAAAAATTATTTAAAAATTCAATTTTTTGGGGGGGTTAGATGAAGTCATGAAATTGAAATTATTTTACAAATGAGAAGCAAACACCAAAAATGTTTCAGGTAACATATCACCAAACAAAGGAAAATAAAACGTTTTCCCGAAAAATGATTTTTGGGAAATCACTTTGCTTTTTCATGGACCTTTGTCCCCACCAAAGGACCCTAAATATTTGCATTTGCATGCTTCAAAGTGAGACACAAACGTCTCTTCTAAGTGTATCTCGACATATTTTTGTATCTATTTTAAAGAAAAATGTTACAAATAGTCCATAAATTTTGGCCTACTATACAATGTGATCCTTGAACTAAAAGACAATGTCCAAAGTCTCCCTGAACATGAATTGTGGAATGACCACACTGAATATTTTCCTATATTTCAGGGATTAAGTTGAATATGTTCCAAAAGTTCATGGATCATATTGGTCAAATTAAAAAGTCATTAATCGCATTGCATATTTTGTTAAAGTTTAGAGATCATATTGATCAGATTACTTACGCCGCGCATGCATGTGCAAAGTACTTTTGGATTAATATCACGAGTTCTATTTATTAAATTTATTTAGTATTTCCATTTTATGGATGAAATACGAACATCGCATGTGGGTGGATAAAAGTGGTCCTGACAAATAGCTGAAATTTTCTGTAACCACTTATCTCAAGGCAACAACGTTCCTAATTCGTCGTCCTTATAGGGAAGTGTTGTGGACAAAGCTATAACTTAGGACAAGTGAGACCAAAGAATGTTTGGACTTAATAATAAAGAATGTAGCGAAACGGTGTTTGGGCACAGCAACTAGGGGCGGCCACGATGCTAGTGATGGCACGGGAAGAGTTGTCAAGCATCGACAATGAGATGGTGGCGACGAGAGATAGTGATGACACTGATTGATGGCGGTTGAGGAAGAAAGAAGAAGGACAGAAAATGAAAGGAGAAAATAATAGTGTTGGATCTATGGAAAATGGCAAAAAGATGTTGTCATATTTTGTATGGTCATCGCTTAAATAACAATATACGTTAAAATAGATACGCGACTTGACCTTGTATTAAGTGAAAGGACATTTTTTTTGCCTTTTTATGGCAAGATGCCTTTTGGCGTCTAATTTATGATTATCTACTGAAAAGAAGGTACTTAATCACTAAGGTGAAAACGAAATTGAGAAATTTATATTTCTACTCAATTTGGAGAGTCAATCGCACTCAATTGACCTGGTTATGTGATCACCCCTTTGGGTTACAGGTTATATGATCGTTTCGTCAAGCCATTGCCCAATCATAATTGAAGTGAAGAGAATGGTCCATTGTCCCATGCTTTGACATGAACTCCAGGCTGACAAGTGATTTCTGTCAGATTTTGACATGCCAGGAAATGAGCTCTTGGATTCATCCCTTTGACTTTGACAATTGGCAAGTTTTTAGGAAATCTGTAAGTCTCAAGTTTGAAAATCGAAGCCTTTAGCAAATTTAGATAAATATCTTACGCACACTCAATTCAATGTGAATGAGATCGCTTGGCCCACCATCGAGGTCGGCTGAGTCGTGGCGAGACTTTTGCGTGAATTAAACTTAGTTGCTCACGCATCAGACAGTTTTGGATGCAACATCTCCTTTCATAGATCATGACTTAGACGGTTGCTCCATTGGAGAATCTGTTCAGTATCGACAACACATTCTCTTGTCTTCCGTTTACTATTTTCTAATTTGCTGGACGGTCCAGCAAAGGGGGAGGTTTAGGCATATTTGTTGCCAGTTTTCTAATGGCTGGATTGAAAAGTAAAAGTAGGAG
Organism: Psidium friedrichsthalianum; assembly: GCA_019149425.1. Lineage (NCBI taxonomy): Eukaryota > Viridiplantae > Streptophyta > Magnoliopsida > Myrtales > Myrtaceae > Psidium > Psidium friedrichsthalianum. Next base: position 16,278 of record JAGVVM010002945.1, read on the forward strand.
AGCTTGGAAAAAGTCAGTAAATAATGTAAGGACCATGGAGAAATAATGTTATTCAGAATCAACAGTATTTAAAGAAGTTGTGTTACCGGTGGCGATGACAACATCCTCGGTCCCCCTATCGAACCGACATGATTTGTCCACTGCAGGATCTTCCAAACTCATTGGAGAATAAAATTACCCTTTTCACAGACACAGAGAGAGAGACCTTCTCTTTCCCCTCTTGAGAGCAATGGTGACTCCTCTTCTGCTAGTTTCTGCTGGTGGCTTCTTCTGCTTCTGATTCACGGTGATGGGTATGCTCACTTTGCTTAAAGTTTCAATTTTTATTTTCTTTTCCAATATGGGTTTTGTTCTGTTTTTGTGTTTCAACCAAATGGGTCACTGTTTCTTTCGGACGCTCTGCTTAAAGAAACCGATGATTTTGGATGCTGCCCCTTTTTTTTTTAGGCCCCCTTGTTTGTTTTCTTCACTCTTCTCTACTGCTGCTTCATTCCTCTGATTTACTTCTGTCGGTGGCTGTTAATCTGTAGCGTTTGAGATTTTAACGTTTTAACGTTTTTTTTTTTTTCTGTTTTCTTTGGCATTTGGTTGGCCATTTACTTGCTTATGCGTTTCATAAAGAAGTAATCTTTACACTCATATCCTGGCATGATAGGTGTTAGATTTTTGTGTTTTTCCTTCAATCTGTTGTGATGGGCAATGTTAGTGGCAAAAGTGATGGAGAAGGAACTTCTGGAGGATACGAACAGTATGTGAAGAGTTCACATGGTGGAAGTCACGTTTATCCCGAACACTCGGTACGAGCACCTCCTTGTAGCGCTTAACTGTTTGTATCCACTTGCATGTTTTACTTCGGGATTCAGTGATTTTCTATTTATTGCACCTTTCTTTCTTTTTGGGTTGTGTTCTTATCGGGGAATCTTCGAAGTGGCTTATCTTGCATGATCTGTTTGTGTTTCCTGGATTTCATGCCTAGCAGGTTGGAAAAAATTGGCTGTTCATCCTTATCGAGCAAAAATTGATAGATTGTTAGTTTTTCATCTACTGACTCAACGGCAGCGGATGCCTCTACTGAGGTTCATACATAGAAAGGAGATCTCCTCTCTTAAAATCTTCTCTGTAGAGGGCCAATCACTGCATATATTGCTTGTGAGGAAGCTTTCCTATTCCTTTTGCGGATAGGATAGATAGAGTTGTTCGTTGCGATGGATATTGTCATTAGTTACTTAGCAAAAGAATCAGGTTAGTATGATCAACATCATTGATTAAGCTTTGAAAATCATCTGAGCTTTTGCATTTGTTCGACAAGATGTTCGAAACTCCTTAGCTAGAGGTCCTTCTTTTGCAAGCCTTTCAGTTATTGTTACTTGTCTTGCGGGGAAGAAATAAGTATGCTCACTTTGTCACTTTTACCAGTTATTTTCTATTGCTCTGTTCTTTTCTGCAAGTATGGGGTGATTTATCATCACAACGTTTATGAATCATGGTGATCTGCATTCTGGAAAACCATCACCTAATTGTTAAATATCTAAAAAAAGGGGAATTTGCTTATCAAGTCAAAGTAACTCTCGTGCATAGCGTGTTTTTTTAGGGAAAATACTGGAATTTGCATTCCTCTAGGTCTTAATTGCATGCAACTTTTGAGGTCTATTGAAGTATTTCCCAAATTAAAGAAAGAACTGATTATTTTAGGTCCCGGTGATTCCTTTTCCCAAGCCTGCTGACATGATGGCAAATCAAAGTCTTGATTTGCTTTGGAACATGAATTATGAGGCTACCTGCCATGAGAGACAAACACCAGTAATGATTACCTGGAATCATGGAGGGAAGCAAGTGGCTGTTATGGGATCATGGGACGACTGGAAAACAACGTATGTAGTTGGTTTTAGATGTTTCTCTTTAATGATTTTAATTGGTTTCATGCTGTTTAATTCTTGTCTAATATTGGAAAAGTTCTGTCTTTATCAGTGAACCGATGCAGAGATCAGGCCAAGACTTCATCATCCTGAAGGTTCTTCCGTCTGGTGTTTACCACTATCACTTTGTTGTGGATGGACAGGTCAAGTATGCGCCAGATTTGCCTTGCGATTTTCATGAACCACTGACAGCCTACAATATATTGGACGTGAAGGTACGGTTTACATACTGAACCATGACTTTCACTTTTAATTGGTGATATGTCATGGTCTTGTGACCCGCTCTATGCTTGCATTGCTTAGAAGCATTTGAAATTTACATATAAATTCTTTAGAAGGAAATGGAAAGTCTTCACTATCATTAATTGGTCTAGTATGATTAGAAGCACATGATTATCTTTTGTTTATGCTCCATGAGTCTTCCAGTTACATATCTTGCAGTGCTGTCTTATTTGCACAAATTACCCATGATAGTTTTGAAACAGGTCCCCGATATGCAGATGGACCAGTAAACTCAAAAGTTGACTTGTGGTTGCCCAGCGACAGATTAATGACAAATGAAAAAGGAAATTACTTCTGATGTGTCATCTTTATTAACAGACATCCCTTCCTTATGCCTACTGCAATTTTTCATCAGCAAACATAAGATGATATCGTTTAGGTTTTGACCAAAGCAGATCTAATATCTTTGCCAAAATGTTGACTGAAGTAATATCGGAATAACCAAAAATGGTCTCCTAATTTTTCCTGTGTATATGCATGAAGCTTCTAAAATATGCAGAAGTTCTGGCTGAGATAATTGCCAGTAATTTCAGCAAAATAAATGCAGTCTCTTCAACAGGCAATGCAATATATGATCTTGTACTTTTTTCAACAATAGCAGCTACTGGGACACAAAGGAATAGATAACTTTTCGGCTCATACTTTTCCCACAAACTACTTCATTGACTTCACTTGAATTATAGACATTTTGTTCCTCGAATTTTTTTATGCGCCTGACTGATCACGCTCCGATTGGTTTAGTCTGTGGGTAATCATTCCTTTTGTAGGTTTTTCGCAACTGAATTGGAAAGTATTATCACACATAATTTTTCCACACTCAAACATGTTATGCATTAAGATTTATGAATATATAGTCGATGAAGAATAAAAAGCAGACTCTTGACGTGGACCATTCTTCATTGAGGAAAGTTTAAGACATGATCGGCCTTATTGGAGTGACATTTGTGAAAGGATAGTCCAAAAGAAGTATTGCAGACATTAATTTTCTCAACTATTTCCGTAGTTGAAGGATAACAATGTTAAAATTCAATGATGACGATCAAATATGAGACATGCAAGGGTTTAGGAACAAATATGCATGCTAGTGACCATAGAATTCTGATGTGATTTACAAATGCTGATAAAACTAATTGAACACTATTTCCTGCTCGAATATTCTCGTTTTACACTTGAAAATAATTTCCCATTGACAATGTTTTGCGTACTGAATCATCCGCTCCATCAGAGTCAGAGACTATACATGATTGGTTTTCTATGACTGCAATAAAAGAGAATGCCCCTGGATAACTGGCATTGGACATTTATGAGATTGAAGTTTGGTTTCTGTATGAAACAGTTGACCTGAAAGTTGAAAAGCTAAGATAATACATGATAATCAGCACTTTAGTTTGCAATGCAATTGAAAAGATTTGCTTGGAATGTGAAGGCATCAGCTTGATCTTATTTTGCTTTTAATAGTATGTGAGGAATGAGCATTTGTGATAAACCTAAACATGAGAAGGATGCCCCAGTTAGAAGTTCTTTCCACCTTTTCAATTCATCTCTAGGGGTCTTGCATGAGGCTTCATCTTCTTCTTTGCTAACATGCTCGTTATTGAGGAGCTCTTTGCATGTTTCTTATGCTTTTACCTACTAATATGCGTCAATGTTAAATTTATTCCCTGTTCACATGTTTCAATTGTACTCCGGTTCATCCTTTGCGGCTTCTCACTCAAAGTCCCCCGCGTAGGAGAATGCAGCTGAAGCCTGTCAAAGTGAATCAGGGGTCACGCATCCTCCTTCCCCTGATGCAAGCTACAGCAGAAGTTCTATAATTGACATTGATTTTGGCAAGCTTCCGCCTGATCTTCCTCCTCAATTGCATAGAACTCTGTTGGACGAGCCATCGACTACGGATTGTTATCAATTTCCGACAAGGCCACGGCATGTTGCATTGAACCATCTGTACCTGAAAAGCTGCGACCAGGGTCAGGCCATTGCCTTTGGGTCCACACGCCGTTTTCTTGAGAAGTATGTGACAGTGATTCTTTACAAGCCGTCCTGGAGACAGGTGAAGGAAAGATGAAACCTTCCTGCTTTATTTCAGGACCTGGATAGAGGCGTCCGAGTTTTGTCGATAGAATTTTTACAGACATGGGTTATGTTTAAGGATGAGCAATTGCTTTTAGGTAAAAATCACGACAGCAGCGTGCATTGATTATTAGAAAGCGTTCGCTGTGTAGTGTGTACACGGATATTTGAATATCCCTCCATTTCTAGTTTATGTCCATTTCACGATATCAACTTTGGATTATCAATTCACTTATGTGGCTCTTCCAACTGAAATGCATCATGCAGACTTTCCAAAAGGCTGACATAGTTCTGTCGTTTACAAATTTCATGGTGCTGGTGATTCAGTTGCTATGTTCCATTTCATAAGTGATTAGGAACGGAACAGACGGCTGGATTCTTTCTCGCATCCCGCCTTTTTTGGTGACATACTAACCTGATAAGCTGTTTATGTAACTACTCCCTTGGATTTTAGGAGTGCAAATACTTTCTACTTTTGCGGCGCACGACAATAAGCTAGCGGTAGCGATACAAGGATGAAGCAGAAATTGTCTTTTTGATTTCATTTCACTCTCTTCTGATATACAATGCCGCTCGACCATGGTGAAGCCTACGACAACGTTTGGCTACTGCTGCAATTTCTACATCCAAAACTCTTACAACTGAACATATCACGGTGAAACAAACTGTTTGACCGTGTAAAAATAGAACCCTGGACAAAACGGATGCTCATAAAAAAGCAAGATGGTCTTCAAACATTTAACAAGGATTCAAGTAGCATTCAGAACTTCGGCCGTGGAATCACAGTGGCGGGCTCGGTGTCCAGGGCGAGATCATCGGACAGGTACCTTAATCCAACCATTGGCGAAAGCGATGGCCAAGATGACGAAGGGTGTCGACATGCCGAAAATGATGATGTACGGTAGGGGCGTCTTCATAGGATTCTCGCCTGCCCTCTCTCCTGCTGTCTGCCAGTATCTGCAGAATTTTTTTTTTTTTGCCAGCAGCACCAGAAAATCTCATCTCAATGGATTCAAAGTCAACAACTAGAGCGACAAAAAAAGTGCAAACAATGGCATGATTCTCACTGTTCAGGCTCTTCCTCTCTGGTTATGAACTTCTTCTTCCCTCCTTTCTTGATTTCGGCATCACCTCCCCCTAAAAAGCACCAAGAACATGTCAAGAAGCGAAAGAGAAACAAAAGAGAACATCACAGAAAGGATTCCCTTTCTCACTCCACATTATTCTTTACCTAGCTTGGCACGAATCTTGAATCTCTTCTGCTGTGCCCTTCTTGCGTCTGATGGAGCGAGAGAGCGAGGGAGAGCGACGGCGAACGGTGGCTTTAACGGGAAGGAGATCTTGGCGCCGAGGGAAGGAGATGAAGCTGCTTGAGCAGCCATGTCTGAGGAATCAAAAGCTTCTTTTTGAGTCAAATTCATGTATCTCCTTGCCTCATCGCATGATATATATGTCACTGGCTATGGATGTGGTTGTGCTTGTTCTTGCGATTCCGTGGTACCCGACTCTTGATAACTCTTGATATTTGTTTTTACCTTATCCAAGTGATATGGGAGGTGGCTAAGTGCCGCACCTGTTGTCACCAGTCAGAAATGGACAATAATGGCGTTTAATTCTGAGACTCCAATTTCGTAACTTCTTGTTTTCTGGCATTTCATATTTTTCTCCTTTCTCTAGAGTCTCTGTATACCCAATTATTTGTGGAGCCTCTCTTTTTTTTTTTTTTTAAATATTGTCTCATTTTTAGCTGAGTTCCTTAAATTTGGTGAGTAATCTTTAAAAAAAAATATTAAACTAAGTCGGAGCAGCACAAATTACATATTTCATACTCCACAAACCATGATTCCTCCAAGCGTCTGTAGGATGATTAACATTTTGCGATGGAGCACACTGATAAGTAAGGTGTTTGAAGACCTAGCTTTTTTCCTCAAACCTAAAAAAGACATCGGGGTTTGAGTAAGTGAAACTCAGTTTTTTTTTATTTACATGTACATGATAAATTAGGCACAAAAGCCTAGGAACTATTTAGCAAAAAAAGATTTGAGAAACCGATAATATAAAATTATAACGGTGTAATCTCAACCGTAAATATTATAAACAATAAAAAATATTTAACAATCATGGTGGCACCAATATCTGATCTTATGCCTAGCATTCCACCGCTATACACGTTTAAGTAACATATAGATTAGCAAGCCAAAATGGAAAATCTAAATGGCCTCACCTTTCGCGAAACTTGGCACGTTTACATTATCACTTGCGCACACCAACTGCTCTGGAACCAAACGTAGTTTGTATCGCATCGTGGCATGTTATATGACAGTACTATACTTTATATTTTTACCTAGAAATTTGCTCGACGTTCACTAGGGTGTATTGCCTTCTTTTGGAAAGACTCACTGATTTACAAACTCACAAACAAATCCAGATGAAGAACGCTCTTTCCCACAAAAGTTAGCTCGCGCCTTGTATATTTTGAATTTGCAACCTTGTGCATAACCAGTGGACTTCTCGGACACTAATGAATGTAAATGATCTATCTAGTCGTGAGTCCTTTTTCACTCATAACAAAATTGTTTTTCATAGCTATTTTTTACGTATAACAAGTAGACATATATTTTGCTAAGGCATTTGTTTTCATTCCATCCTCAGTATACACAAAGAAACATCTAATGAGATTGAAAAGTAGCAAAGATAATGAATAAACAAGCAACGTTAACTAAATAGTAGATAAATAACACATATTATCATTGATTGTATTCAAGAGGGATCATATCCTTTGATATAACATTTTACATATTGAAATGTGAAGATCAATATAACCATAAAATTAAACAAAGGCAAACACAGAATGATGGAAAGATAATTAAGATACATATATGAACCAATATTATTGGCTTTTTTTTGGGGGGGGGGGGGGGGGGGGGGGCATTAAAGATAAAAAATCAAAACAAAAAAAAATGAAAATCAAATTGATAAAAGTTCCAAAAATAAACTTCAAATTGATATATGAAATATTATTATAATAAGAATACATTAGAAAGAGTAAAACTACGAAAATAGGGAGTCGGTAAAAAGAATCAAAGCCCTCTTGCACTAAAGCTATACTCTCAATTTTAGGGAAAAATTTAAATATGGATTTGAAATGCTATCATTTTCTCAGATAAGGACCCGAAGTGGACCTTATTTTCATAAGGACCTGAAGTGTTTATTTTTGTTTCAATGAAAGGTTTGACTAAAGACATTTTCATCATTTACTTTGTTTTATTTTTTCCTTTTATTTTTTTTATTTTTCCCATTCCTTTTTTACCCCTCCCTTCTCGACAGTGGTTGGTCTTAGGCGATGGCTGGCCATCGGCAAGGGCTGGGCGAGGTCGCCCTCAAAGTTGCCGAGGCCCTCGTTAGTGGTTGATCATTGCCTGAGATCGGCCACTGATAAGAAGGAAGGGGAAAGAAGGATAAAAAAAAAAAGAAAGAAACAAAAGGGAAAAAAGAAAAAAAGAAAAGGAAAAAACATGTAAATGATGACAATGTCTTTAGTTACACCTTTCTTTGAAACAATGAAGGCATTTTAGATTCTTATTTGAGAAAATAAGGATAATTCAAATTTTTATTTGAAATTTTGGCTCACTTTTATAGACGTCTTAAGAAGATAGAAAAATTATATCATTCCACAATCATCCTCTAACTTGCACGGGTTTTTCCTTTTTAAAACTAGCAACACTCGTTAACCAGACCAGCCAATAATTATCTAATTTTACTACTCTTGGAGCTTGACTAATTGTAAATATGTTTGATTAGATTTGGATGGTTGCCCTACGGGAAATTCTATGGTCCTTTAAATATTTTTACGGGATTGGTCCTCAACGTGGATCGATGGATACAAAGAGTGAAAACGTGATTTGTTAGATCTGCCTTGTAAAATCGATTTTTTTTTTTTTGCAAGTTACTAACGTTAAATGAAAGTTACGGGCATAAAGGTGATCAAACTTTCATTTGATTAGTAAAAAATTACGATGAATTTAGGAGAGTTACTGAAAAATAGTTGTGAAATCTTTCATTGGATATATAACTACTCATAGCATAAAATATTCACTATTAATTTAGGATCACGTTTTTTCCTCTCCTTTGCTAACACACTCCTTGAAATAGTGTGTTGACTATAATATCCATTGTAGATCCCATTTAGTGTTTAATTTTTTCTTTTTCTTCCTTATCTCTCTCTTCTCTCTCTTTTCGTGTTCATTGTCTTCTTCCTAGCCACCTTCTTCACCCACACCTCTGACCTGAAGACTCTATTGGCCGCAATGTTCGCTCGCTTATCCGCATCACTGACCCACGCGGCCTCGACATGCTGTCGTCGAGACCTTCCTCATTATCGTATACTCTATTGTAAAGGGGCACAAAATTGGTGAGACATTGCTCGACCCCATTGTATGTCTGAATGATTTCGAAGATGAAGATCCAATCGATGATGATGAACTTGAGGAGCTTAAGAGAGAGAAGAGAGAGACAGAGAGTACTGATAGGCAAAGAGTAAGTTTTACCCAATATGGATTTGCAGATGGAGGAATCGTAGCTTTAGAGACACGGCATTTTTATCTTGAGAGCATATGAAGTCACTTGATAATATGTCGGTCACCGACTCACGAAGCCTTTGAATAGACAATTTTTTTTGTTAAGTTACATATGCCACTTGTTACTATTACAGTACATTTGTGGCGTATAATAGGAAGATCGTTTTCTTTTCTTTATTGGCTCTATGGAAATTTTGATGTATTTAGAATAGATATTTTGGTGTGAGATTTGGCTCCCGTAATTTTGCTGCAATAACATAATCAATCCAATGTGCTTGTTCGGTTGATTCATATGTCCAATGAACAAGCTTCGGGAGCTTCATTCAAATTAGTATGGCTCTATTCAGATCACTTTAGGACTAATAAAGGGGCCTTTTTGAGGTAAACTATGATTTTAAAAAATTGAGTTCATGTCAAAGTGTTTTACTTAAGCATATGAACCTATAAAGCCTAAGAACACCTGATAGAACCTTGATCTTGTGAGTGAGATGCTTTCAAGGTTTGTCAATGTATGTTTACCTTGTCTTTGTGCATTCAATCTCTATTATTGTGAATGCGAGCCAACTGTGGAATTTTATAGGATTGTAAAGTTGAAATTCAGAAAAACAGTACAACATCCTGGTGATCATGCCGTAGTGTTATAAAAAATAAGCCCCAATTACTAACTATAGATAGTGATGAGAAGGGGTCGAACTGCAAGAAGAAATAAAGATGAATTTGGATTTTATTATTATTTAAAATTAAGTAATTTAGTTTAATGCCAAAATCTAGTTCAAGTAATTAAAATAAGGTTCAAACAGCTATGGAAAACTATCGTCTTTAAGTCTTGAATCCACAATACCTTCTTATTTGATTAGCCTCTTTTTTCGCACTATCAAACCTAATAAGCTACAAGCTTGCTATAGTCGCAAAGATAATTTATAACCTATCCTAGTTATAACCTATCTTATCAATCACTATCGTCTTTCGCTTTCCAAACTTAGCACACTTAGTTTGATCAAATATAGATTATCATTGGCCTTGATCGTAAATTACAATTAAAACTATTGCTTGAGTATGAAATTAGAATCACATAAATAAAATCATAAACTTGATTTAACAATAAAATTCTTGAATAAAATAGATGAAAATGTAGCATTTCCCAAACAATCAAGTGCAATACCAAAAACTACTGCAGTAGTCTCCTCTTTTATAATGAGGGATCTCTTCGTGATTGTGTTTGATTTCGGCATATGCTATTAATCAAGAGCTCATGGAAATCCAAACCGGCTAAAAACAAAATTTTGTAAAATTCATTAAGGATCTTGGATTTTAAGAAATATTAGGTTTAACCAAATATGTGCAGATAGAGAATATTCCAAATTTGATCTCTCATTAAACTCCTTCGATAATTAAAATATTAGCCAAATAAATTAATTTAATTATTAATATTTATTTAAAACAAAAAATTAGATACACTTTTTGGGCACAAATATGGACCGATCACTTGGGTCAAGAAAATTGCTTGAAATAAGCAGCTGACAAACTTTGCTCCTCAACCTCGAGGGAAATGAACGAGGCGAAGAGGAGAGGAAAGTGATAATCAATCGGATAAAGAGAACAAAGATTAATATGACGAGGACAATGCAAGACATAGGCGGCGCGACAAGTTTAGGCTCTGGATCTTAGACTTTGCAATTCGAGCTTGGAGCAGGCGTAACCGAATTCTCGATTAGGCAGAGATTTTGATGGGATTGGATGATAACTCCATTGAACTGAGGCTTGAAGTGCCTAAATCAGACTGCTAAATAGCCAAATTCAAAGGATTGCGTGGATACTGCTAGGTACAAGATGTAACTTCAGAATTTGGAGAAGAGCGACAATGGAAGAAGAGGAGCTTTGCCGGTCATGAAGTCAGCGATTCTAGAACTCCCAATTGTGAAGATCATATCAAAAGACAAAAACAAAGCCAATTCAGACCCTAACAAAGAAGATACGCCTGTGTCTCTTTCTTTACCCTTAATGTAGTTAATGGATTTTAGTGATTGTCAATAACTGAACTTAGTGCTTGCGGATGACCACCAAAGGAGATTCGACTTCTTGGGTCCTCATTGCCGCAGAGCATAGCAGAATAGAGAGCTTCCGGTAATGGTGTGAAGTCGCACAGTGATGAAGAAAACTAGGAAGACTAAACGAGCAAGAACATGTTTTCTTCGAGTGATTTTCTTTTTGAGCCTTCTAAGTTCAGTACCATAATATCCCCGAAGCAGTCTTCTTCCCAAAACAAGAAAAATTTCTCGTATGTAGAATCTCCGACGGTTATAGAGAGTAATCCTCATGTATGCTTTCGCTGGAGTGACCGTAAATCGGACTCACTCTTGCTTTGCTCATTCTTCTCCTTTGTCTCTCATGAGCGTCTCCATAATTGTGGAGAAGAACAAGAGAAAAATGAAGGTGAATGCTTATGACAGTCGCAGTTTCGTTGTTCAGATTCTACAAGAGAAAAAAAAGGGGAAGACCGTAGGATCCGAAAAAAGAAGAAGAAGAGGAATACATAAGTAAAAAAAGGAGGAAATTTTGACCAAAGCATCAAGACAAGGGGTAAAATGGTAAAAATAATGTTCTTTTGGGGAGTGTCAAAGCCAAAACTGGAGTAAAAATTAACGCCGTCCTTAATTTAGATGGATTATTAATTTCGTAAAATATTACGAATCATTGGACTTAAAATGTGCGGCCACAAAAATGGAATTACGAGGCCTAATGGAAAGACCCTGTAGTCCTGGAAGTAGGAACAAATTGCAGTTGGATCCCTCTCTCCCTCTCTCTTCCCAGAAGTTTCCGTCAATTGAAGCTAAAATCGAGGACTTGTACTAAGCACTTCCGTGCGCCAAGCCTTTACTCGTTCAACGCCTGCTCTTGCCACCAGCGCGTGCGGACTTCCATTCTAATCTTCTCTTGCGTTGTCCCGTGTCTTTCAAGTCGTTCGACTGTTGAACGAGAGCTCGCTTCGTTTCAAAGATTTGAACTTTCTGATCTGGCTCGTTCAAACTGAGCTACCCTTTTCCTCTTTGATCTCTTCTGGCGAGAGCTTTTTCAACTCTCGTGGCTGGTCCTCGCTGATTTGAGCTCCAAAAAGCTGTCTTTCGTTAGCTGATGTGAACCCAAAGAGAGAAGGCTTGGGTTTGAGTTCTTGGGGGCAGCTGTGGATGCCCCAGTCCTGAGTTCAAGATCGTTTTGGGAGGTTCTGGTGCTTAACCCAATTGCTATTTCAGTTTGCTCTTTGGTGGTTAGACGCAATTTTTTTGGCTCATGCTTATCCGATCATGGGCGTTTTCGAGTTTGACTTGTAGACTTGGAGAATTAGTGCTTCCGGTTACAGATTGAAACCATGGTTATTGTATTTTAGCTGTCCTCCAAGGTCTTTGATTTTCGGTTAGTTCACAAATTGATGGCCACTAGCAAGAAACCCCGCACCAAAGAGGCGGGTTGTCGCCGATTTGTGTTTGTAGTTGTATTTACGCTCACGTTTGTCTCTGTTGTGGTTTTTCGCCTGAGAGCATATCTGGTTTCAAACATTGCTATGGAGCCTGCTGATGATACGTATCATAATTATAGTTATTCTCATTTGGGGGCCAATCTCAACCTCCCTAAGCAAATGAACTGTCAATTCAATTGGAAATGCGCAACTGGTTGCCTGCTAGAAACAGAGATCTATATCCCATTTGGCAAAGGATCACATAACTATAGTGTTGTACGTCCATAATCGGCCTCAGTACCTCCAAGTAGTTGTGGAGAGCTTATCACAAGTAAAAGGTATAGGTGAGACTCTGCTGATAGTTAGTCATGATGGGTACTTTGACAAGATGAACAAGATTGTGGAAGGTATTAGATTTTGCCAAGTGAAACAAATTTTCTCTCCTTATTCACCTCACATTTTTCCCAGTAGCTTCCCTGGTGTATCACCTAACGACTGTCAGGGTAAGGATGATGCAGCAAAGAAGCATTGTGAAGGAAATCCGGATCAGTATGGAAATCACCGAGCACCAAAGGTTGTCTCACTGAAGCATCATTGGTGGTGGATGATGAACACGGTGTGGGATGGACTAAATGAGACTCGGGGGCATTCTGGCCATATTCTTTTCATAGAAGAGGACCATTTTATTTTTCCAAATGCATACCACAACTTGCAGATCCTCATTTCACTGAAGTCTAAGAAATGTCCTGATTGCTATGCTGCAAACTTAGCACCTTCTGATGTGAAGTCCAGGGGAGAAGGGTGGGAGAGTTTGATTGCCGAGAGGATGGGTAATGTAGGTTATTCCTTCAACCGAACTGTCTGGAGAAAAATCCATAAAAAGGCTAAAGAATTCTGCTACTTTGATGATTACAACTGGGACATTACAATGTGGACTACAGTTTATCCCTCCTTTGGGGCTCCAGTGTATTCTTTGCGAGGACCTAGGACTAGTGCGGTTCACTTCGGGAAGTGTGGGTTACATCAAGGCCAGGGCGAGCAAACTGCTTGTGTTGATAATGGGGTTGTGAACATTGAAGTAAACGATGAAGATAAGGTCGCAAATATCAAATCTGAGTGGAATGTGCATGTCCATAAGCATCAACCAGGTTATAAGGCCGGGTTCAAGGGTTGGGGAGGCTGGGGTGATGAGAGGGACCGTCGGTTATGCTTGGAGCTTGCTCGCATGTATCATGTCACACAGACAGCTTCCTTCTGAATAGCCAATCTTTTGAGTTTCCTACTGCTGTCGATGAGAGGGACCATCGGTTATGCTTGGAGTTTGCCTGGATGTATAAAATTGCAGAGACAGCTTCCTTCTGAATAGCCAATCTTTTGATTTTCCTGGTGCTGTCACACGAGGCTCCAATTATTCTAGATGAGTTATGAATAGAAATACACATAGCATTTCTGTGTATCTAATAAAAACTTCGATTGTTCGGCATAAAATTTCTCCAATTGATTGGCTTTTTGTATTAGCTTTTTGGCATGCGCCGACCTTTTGTATCCCTTTTGCTTTTCTTTGATCAGCTGTACCTAATGTTCAGTCTACATGGCATTAGAAGTTCCTCTGTATCATCTCGATTTAAGTCGCCATGAAATTGGAAATGCTTTCAAGAGAAGGCTCTTTCTCAAAGGATTTGTTGCAATTCATTACTTATAAATGCAGGTTTTTCCATTCAGAGAAACAGGAAAGGAAACATAGTTACGGGCTTTTGCCTTGAGGAGAGGCAGAAGAATACTGCAAGCAAGGGTGGCTCATTTGGTCCATATCAGGAAATGGACTGGAATATCCTTAATTGTGCCTGTTTCATTGTGTAGTGGTTGACTGGTGAACATGTTTCTTTGGTTCTCTACTAAATATTGCTCACTGCATGCAGAGTTTTACCTGATCATTTGCATTGAACGTTTATCCAGATTAAAGTTAGATGTTCCTTTACCAGCTTCACTTCTGAGGTTCAAGTTCTACTGAAAACTTGTGTCTATCGTACTTTGCTGTGGGAAATTCACTTGGACTTGCATTTCTGTTGCATCCACATATGATGGATGAATAGGGTATGTTGGATCAGTTGCGGTTCTTGATCTTCATTTTCAGTTGCTGTTGGAGCTGAATAAGGTCGTCCCATGGTTTGTTGAGGAAAAGCATATTATTCCGGATCATTACAAGTCTTGATGAGCACTGCAGCTCTGAAGTTTTGAGTTGTTGGTTCTTATTCTGTTAATTTAATTTGAAAGATATGCTTTTCCTGAATCTGTTAGGATCAGTCTATGTTGCTGAGGAAGTTGTATATGGGCGGTTGTGGAATTTTTCACTTGCAACTTGTTTTGCTCATGATTGCAGTTGCAGCGTCGTTTGCTTTCTGTTATTCACCATGACAATACTATATGTTTCGTATTGTTGTTTTGTGAGTATATGTCAAAGAGACCATGCCCGGAACGAGGGCCTTGGAATCTTCGTGTGGCAGAAGAAATCTCTCTGACTTCTCAGGCTTATGGCTTGTGTGAAGATCTCTGTTTTGTAGCATTGATCAAGTGGGAAAGTGATTTACAAGAGCTATTAATCCCTTTTTGTGAATATATTGAATCTCCAGTGTTGCTTCATCCATCGAGTGAGGTTTGCATATCGTAAGTTAGCAAATGCTGTACTAGATTCGCTACATTGTTGTCTCTCAGGACATTGATTTTTGGTTCAGAACTCAATATCTGCTTGTATTCTGTTTCGTCTGTACTGTATTTTGAGCTCCTCATACTATTGTTGAACTGCAACCTCTTTCGCACAAGAAATCTTGTGCTTGCTCATCAAAGAGCTGAATCCTGTTGCTATATTCATTGAGCACTCCATAAATTCTTGAAGTATTCCATGTGTTGAACACAACAGCATTTCGCTTTTACTTATAGAATTATTGATTGACGACTTCAGTTGAAGGGATGCATGCAACGCTCCTACGATGAGTTGAGGGAAATGCATTTAGAATCAGTCCATCTTAAGGGTAGATCAGAGTTGGTAAAATGGGAGCCATTTCGTGCTCTAAAGGTGAAATCTTGCTTCCAAAACTTGTTTGATTGTAATTTCTTGAGCTTAACAAAGCAAACTTCTCTAAAATGGATCTCTAATTATGATACAGACGACCTTATTTTGGTGTTGGAGATGCTAGGTAATTCTGACATACTTGTATTACAAAACGTCGCGGCTCTTGAATCTTGATAACTCGTATTACACGATCAACGAAATAGAAACGACATTGCTTTCAATGAGCGAAAGAGTGTCGGTTGGTTAAGATAAGCCGACGTGACAAAACATGAGCGAATGACCAAAAGTGGTGCAGCGATTCTTGAATCGCAATGCCATGTTTCGCTGTTTGTTGACACGAACTCACTCCTACAGAAAATCCCGGCGCGGTACGACCTCTTCACTCCGCAACGTCGGTACGTCAGCTGCAATTTATCCCAAAGACGACTCTTTTGACTTCGCTCAATTCACCTGCCCTCCTCGTCGATCTCTTGTCCCATCGGAACCATCTCAAGACAGCGTGCCACACCCTCCAGAGTCCTTGCCAGACGTTTCTTTGCCTGCAAACTCCCAACTTTTGGACCATTTGGTCTCTCGTTACTGCGGCTCTCGTTGCACGAAAGATGCCAAGGAGCTTCATTTGCACTTGCTCAAAGCCGGGTTCGACAATGACTTGTTTCTTTGTAATACCCTTGTTAATATCTATGCCAGAGTTGGCAATCTGGGTTCTGCGCAGAAGCTGTTTGATGATATGCCGAGCAGGAATTCTGTCACTTGGGCTTGCTTGATTTCCGGCTATGCGCAGAGTGGCATGCCGGAGAAGGCGTGGGTGCTTTTTAGATGCATGGTCAGGGAGGGTTGATGCCGAATCATTATGTGTTTGGCAGCGTTCTCCGGCTTGCCAAGATTACGGGCCATCTGGGCTCAGGCTTGGAATGCAAATTCATGGAATGGTTTCGAAGACTCGGTATGCTGGGGATGTGGTGGTGTCAAATGTGCTGATATCGATGTATGGGGGTTGTTTGGGCTCCATTGATGATGCTTTTGGCGTTTTTGATGAGATAAATTTGAGAAATTCAATATCATGGAACTCTATCATGTCAGTATGTTCTCAAAGAAGAAAAGCAGGTTTGGCATTCGAATTATTTGCAAGAATGCAAAGGAATGGTGGTTCGGGGTTCAGTATAAAACCTAATGAGTATACTTTTGGTAGCTTAATTACAGCGACTTGTTCTTTGAGTGATTCAAGTTCTTTGCTTGAGCAGTTGTTCTCCAGAGTTACCAAATCTGGCTTTCTTTATGATCTGTACGTAGGTAGTGCTTTAGTAAGTGGATTTGCAAGATCGGGGTTGACTGATCATGCAAGAAATATATTTGGGCAGATGACTGAGAGGAATGTGGTCTCCATGAATGGTTTGATGGTTGGATTAGTAAGACAAAAGAAGGGAGAAGAAGCTTTTAAAATTTTTAGCGAGACGAGAGAGTTAGTTGACATAAATGTCGATTCATATGTAGTTCTTTTAAGTGCTGTTGCTGAATTCGCTGTGCCTGATGAAGGGAAGAGAAGTGGAAGAGAAATCCATGCATATCTTATCAGGACTGGCTTAATTAACAATAAGGTTGCTGTGGAAAATGGGCTAGTAACTATGTATGCTAAATGTGGTTCTGTTAATGATGCTAAATCAGTTTTTGAATTGATGAATGAGAGAGATTTGGTTTCATGGAATTCCTTGATTTCAGCCTTAGATCAAAATGGCTGTTTTGAGGATACGGTTATGAGCTTCTTAAAGATGCGGAGAAGTGGACTGATACCTTCCAATTTCACTTTGATAAGTACATTGAGTTCATGTGCTAGCTTGGGATGGATTCGGCTTGGCCAGCAAATTCATGGAGAAGGAATTAAATTAGGGCTTGATTTAGATGTTTCGGTTTCAAATGCTCTTCTTGCTTTATATGCTGAAGTTGGGTGTCTTGCTCAATGCGAGAAAGTTTTCTCCTTGATGCCAGAACATGATCAAGTTTCATGGAATTCGATCATTGGGGCATTTTCTGATTCACAAGCATTAGTTTCTGAGGCAGTGAAGTATTTCTTGGGCATGATGCAAGCGGGATGGAGTCTGAACAGAGTAACCTTTATAAACGTTCTTGCAGCTGTCTCATTGTTATCACTTCAAGGAATTAATCACCAAATTCATGCTCTAGCATTAAAATACAATCTCGCTGATGATATTGCCATTGAGAATGCACTTTTGGCCTGCTATGGGAAGTGTGGGGAGATGGACGAGTGTGAACAGATTTTTCAAGGATGTCTGAAAGAAGGGATGAAGTGAGTTGGAATGCTATGATCTCTGGGTACATCCACAATGAGTTCTTGTCCAAAGCCATGGATATGGTTTGGTATATGTTGCAGAGAGGTCAGAGGTTGGACTCTTTCACCTTTGCCACCATTCTTAGTGCTTGTGCTTCAGTTGCAACACTAGAACGTGGCATGGAAGTTCATGCTTGTGGGATTCGGGCCCACTTGCAATCCGATGTTGTAATAGGTAGCGCATTGATTGACATGTACTCGAAATGTGGAAGAGTAGATTATGCCTCCCGATTTTTCCAAAACATGCCCATAAGAAATGTTTATTCATGGAATTCCATGATATCTGGCTTTGCACGCCATGGATATGGAGAAGACGCTTTAAATGTTTTCAGACAAATGAAGCTAAGTGGACAACTACCAGATCATGTGACTTTTGTCGGAGTACTTTCAGCTTGTAGCCATGTGGGTTTGGTTGAGGAAGGTTTTATGCATTTCAAAGCCATGCAAGAAGAGTTTGGCTTGACTCCTAGGATGGAACACCATTCATGTATGGTGGATCTGCTCGGCAGGGCAGGTGAACTTGGCAAAATAGAGGATTTTGTCAATAAGATGCCTATGGAACCTAACATTCTTATCTGGAGAACAGTTTTAGGAGCCTGTTGCCGAGCCAATGGTCGTCATAGCGAGCTTGGTCAAAAGGCGGCTCATATGCTTTTTGAGATGGAGCCGCAAAACGCTGTGAACTATGTCCTCCTCTCGAATATGCATGCTTCTGGAGGGAAATGGGATGATATGGCAGAGGCTAGAAGAGCGATGAGGCAAGCTGCAGTGAAAAAGGATGCTGGGTGCAGTTGGGTCACGATGAACGATGGTGTTCATATCTTTGTGTCTGGAGACAGATCGCACCCGGAGAAAGATCTGATCTATGAGAAGCTCGCAGAACTTAATAGAAAAATGAGGGATGCTGGCTATGTGCCCCAGACGAGCTTTGCTCTATACGATCTTGAACTGGAGAACAAGGAAGAGTTGTTGAGCCATCACAGCGAGAAAATCGCAGTCGCTTTCGTCCTCACGAGAAAATCGGAAAAGCCTATAAGGATCATGAAGAACCTTCGCGTCTGCGGTGATTGTCACTCTGCATTCAAATACATCTCAAGAATGGTCGGGCGGATCATAGTGTTGCGGGATTCGAACAGGTTTCATCATTTTGAGGACGGTGCATGCTCATGCAGGGATTACTGGTGATTTGACCGCGGATTGGTACAGAAGCAAACTTTCTTTGCCATAGGAGATGTTCCTCTTAATACATGTAGTAAGATCCAGTGAGACTCTGACCTGCTTACAACTATATATGTCTACAATGAGAACCCGAGTTGTAGGAACAGGCCACGAGGCTCTACACATAAAATTTATTTATATCTTAGAAATTGGTTCCACAATCCATTCTTACTTATTGTACTTTGCCATGTTCGATTTTGGACAATCTAGCAGGTCGGACTCCTCCGATTTCCGATTGGTCCCTCATGCGATCCATCTCCTGAGACGCGGTGTTTGTGTCCATCAATCAATTGTCACGCGATTGTTATAATTTCAAAAGAAATTCAAGAAAATTCAGAAGGCTTGAGAAAATGCGGCCTTAATATGGTAAGAAGCTGTTTCCTTTTTGCTTAATTATCTTGATTTTGGATTAAACGAGGAAAATATTTTTGTACATATTTGTCCTCGTCATCTTGTCAGCCCTGCTCGAGCCAGCTGAACGTTGGGCCTTTCATGGGCCTCAGAGTGGGCTGGCAAGCAAAGTTGGGCCTGTTCCGTTGACTTCTCCCCGTACTTCCACGGAGGGGGGGCTGAACGACAAACCGAAGGAACTTTTTAATTTTTTTCAAGAAGATGGATTAACAGAACAGAGATGGTAGTAGCTGACGTCTTTTCCGCCTTCGGAACTGTAGTGGTCTCGCACATATCGATTCCGGGTGTGGTCTGAATCAGTTCCTTCGTTCTTCATTGGGGAGTTTTAAATTCGTGAACTCGAATGAGCAAAAACGACGGAGTTGGTTCCGAATTCTGATCGCCCGCTGTGTCTGCTTCCTGAATTCTGACGATTCGTGTGCTTCCAATTCCAGATTCTGAGGAGGGAAAGTTGAAGAATTGGAGTTGAGCAATACCTTTTCGCTGGTACGTGGAAGCTCCTGAGAAATCGCTGCTACTTCTTTACTGTTCAATGTACTGATATGACGAAGCTAAAGTTTGTGTTTTTCCCCCATTATATTTGCCGATGATGGATAGAATTTCGCTCGATGTTTGTGCTACCTTTAGGATATGGATGATAAGTGGGTATTTTTGTTTCACATTTTTGTCAAACATGTTGGTTCTGTGTGTGTCATTGGACTGCTTCTTCCAAGTTCGACCATACCCTTTTAAAACTAAGTGGTTCATCTCAGTTGTGTTTGGTTAAGAATGGCTTGCTCTCTCCGATTTCATTTCTCCATGACTTGAGCTCCTGATCGGTAATAAAATTCTTAGCAAGTCCATTAGAGTAAATGATTTATCTTGAGCATAGAGGAACTAATTTATGCCGCGAAATTCTTGATTTGGCTCACTTTCATTTGTGTCTGGTGCTCTTTTCATTCTTTTGCATTGGAATCTGTACAATTATGTTTTTGCTGAATAAATGCCTACTCTGTCATCGCTTCACTAGTAATGCGTCTAATTCCAGACTTCTTGAAAACCAATTATTTTCCTTGTGTATTCTGTTTCTTTTTTGCTAGTGTATGCTGTATAAGTGATCGTGTTTTTCAGTCAGATATTTTCTAGACGTGTGGTGCTTATGTAAGATATCACTTCTTTTTTATTTCATCTTGCTTTTCTGGGCTGAATGAATGATTAATTACTGAGGGCGCAAAAGAGCAGAGGTTTTCATATATATATATATATATATGTATGTATGTATGTATGTATGTATGTATGTATTATAGCAGATGCATAGAGGGTTTACCTTTTATTCTTGACGTGACATTGTGATAACGATCGGATGTAATAGCAGCTGTTATTGAGACTATCTATTTTGAAGTTGGGAAACTCGGTGCAAGTATGTGATTACAAGCCTCATCTCTTTTTCTCCCATTTGACTAATTTCAGGTGAGAAAGGAAGTGAGAGACAGAAAGTGAAACTGGGAGGTTTTGGAAGACCTCCCAGTTGATGGGAAATGAAGCCATCAGGTAATATATGGATTCGGCGCCAACAGTGTCCATGTGGAGATTGGAAGTGCTACATCAAATCTGATGGAGATGATCAGCCATCGGTGAGCCCCCAGCCCACCAAGAAGGAGAAGACACTATCATTGCCAACCTCAGAAGCTGTCTTTACTCCTTATGTAGGCCAAATTTTCAAGACTGATGATGAAGCATTTGAATACTACAGTTATTTTGCTCGAAAAAATGGATTTTCAATTAGAAAAGCACGCTCAACAGAGAGCCAAAATTTAGGAGTCTATAGGAGAGATTTTGTTTGTTATCGATCTGGGTTTAACCAGCCAAGGAAGAAGGCGAACGTCGAGCACCCCAGGGATAGAAAATCAGTACGGTGTGGATGTGATGCGAAATTGTATTTGACAAAGGAAATTGTTAACAATGCCACACAATGGTACGTTTCACAGTTCAGTAATGTTCATAATCATGAATTATTGGAGGATGACCAAGTTCGTCTGCTTCCAGCTTATCGGAAGATACAAGAGGCTGATCAGGAGCGCATCCTTCTGCTATCCAAAGCTGGGTTTCCTGTGAATCGAATAGTGAAGCTTCTGGAAATAGAAAAAGGGCTGCAACCTGGGCAATTACCCTTTATTGAAAAGGACGTCAGGAATTTTGTTCGGACTTGTAAGAAGACAGTCCAAGAAAATGATGCTTTGCTTAATGAGAAGAGGGAGAGTGATGTGATGGAACTTCTTGAGGCATGCAAACGTATGACAGCGAAGGATGCCAATTTTGTTTATGATTATACTACCGATGAGAATGAAAAAGTTGAAAATATCGCGTGGTCATATGGACATTCTTCACGTGCTTTCACTGCTTTTGGGGATGTTGTTACTTTTGATACCTCTTATAGATCAATTACCTATGGATTGCTACTTGGTATCTGGTTTGGTATTGATAATCATGGGAAGGCGGTTTTCTTGGGGTGCGTATTGTTGCAGGAGGAAAGTGCCCATGCATATTCATGGGCCTTACAGGTTTGTCAAACATAAATCCTTGTGATTCATAAGCATGCTGTGTTCATATGTCTTCTCATGATTTCTTGTTTTGGGCAGACATTTGTCCGGTTTTCGAGGAGAAGACATCCGCAGACAATTTTGACTGATCTAGATTCTGGGCTTAGGGATGCCATTGCTAGAGAGTTGCCCAACACCAAGCACGTCATAAATATATGGCATGTCCAGTCCAAATTATCTAGTTGGTTCTCTATGATTCTTGGATCACAGTATGCAGAGTTCAAGGCCGAGTTTGATACATTATGCCATTTGGAGAGCATGGATGAATTTGAACTTAAATGGAATCATGTCATAGCTCGGTTTGGACTTGTTGCTGATAAGCACATTGCTCTGCTCTTCTCTTACCGGGCTTCGTGGCCATTGTCGTTGATTAGAGAAAATTTTGTAGCTCATGCGATGACAGTGGAGTATTCAAAATCAGTGGTTACATTTTTGAAAAAGATATTGACTTCAGAGACTTCCTTGCATGTGTTCTTTGAGCTGGTATGGTTATTTAAAGTAGCCATGTCTCGTGCACTCTGTCCTTTCTATATTATCGCTTTTGAATTTGCTAATTCGAATTGGTTGTTCTTTTTTCTGGACTTTTTCAGGTTGGAGTAGCTTCTAGGCCTGTAAAAGCTGCTGAAAATCTGCTGAACGTGCATATGAAAACATGCATGCCCATTGAAGAACATGCTCAGAGTATTCTCACTCCTTATGCCTTTAAGGTCTTGCAGAATGAAATCGTTCTCTCTCTGCAATATGCGACGACTGAAATGGCCAATGGATCATATCTTGTGCAGCACTACAAGAAACTGGATAGAGAGTGTCTTGTAATTTGGACACCGGGAGATGAGCTCATGCGTTGTTCCTGTAAGGAATTCGAGCATTCTGGATTACTATGCAGGCACTCAATGCGAGTTCTCGTGGCAAAGAACTACTTCCAGCTCCCTGAAAAGTATTTGCCACTTCGTTGGCGACTGGAGAGTTCTTTAGTCCCAGTGGACGATGACAATGTTCCGAGAAGCGACAATGATTGCGTCCAAGCCTTCAATTCATTGGCTGCGTCTTTATTGACTGAATCCTTAACATCCAAGGAACGGTTCAATTATGTTAACCGAGAACTCAGTAATCTGATTGGTCGTGTTCGAGATATGCCGGCTGCTGATGACTTTGCTGCAAATATGGCACCGAACAATGGGAGCGAATCTTTGCAATGTTAACAGTGCCTTATACAGTTGATGATATAAATTACCTGCTCAATACTTGTGACGGGCCTAATCACATTTTAAGTGGCAAGCTGCGAAGGCGCAGGAGAGAAAGGGATGGGAAACTTTCTCTTTTGAGGCTGGTTGAAGGAATTGATCTGGCAAGTTGCAGTTTTCTTATGGTACAGGGTTGACAGTTCGAAATTTTTTTTAGGGGGCATCCACTGTGAAAAGTCTCTATGGGAATTTAACTGGCAATCTCCGGGTGACGAGGCGACTATATTGCACTTGTTGGTGTAAATGCGCTTGTACATTGCACTTGCGAATTTAGCGGGATAAGAGAGAGACGGTGGATCTAAAACGGCCTACTCAGTTGTACATACCTATACTTTGTTTAACAATATACTGGAATTCTTAGTTTGCTGAAGCCTTTTCGTCAATGCATATTGCCAATTCTTCGTGATGCCGACTATTGGATGCAGTTTCATGAACTCAGGTGATCTAAAAAGGAAAGTATGGCACAAATCACACATACCCATTTCGCATCAACTCGCAGACTTTGAACCTGAGTAATCAAGATGCAGACTCAATGAAATTGAAAGTAGTCTTGGCGCGTGGCAGAGAGTCAAAAGAATTCTAAATTGTCGCTACCCGGAAGACCCGCAAGTCAACACAGAAGTTGCATTGAAGGTTCTTTCTCATTTCGCGACGTAAGCATAGGGAAAAATCTTTGCGTTCACACACAGCAGCAAAAAGGAAGATTCGGACATAACTTCGTACAATACAGAGGAGACCTAGACCGAAATACTTCTAATAAAAGAACAAATTTTTTGTTTTGAATGAGCGTGACAAGTTATTTCTTTATTGCAATGGTCTTAAAGCAGCTGCGAAATACTACTGTCTGAAAAGGGCACCATATAGTTGGTTTCCAAAGTGCTCTGGCTTTTCACCAATGAAAAGAAATGGTTCAGAGCATATCTCGCGAAAGAAAGAAGGAAAATTACACAGGATGGTATAACATGTAGTTTCAACGGTCTCAAGCTCGAGGGAATTTTTGCGCGGACGCTTATAGCGATATCGCATTGGCCGAACCACGCATGTTAGCCTCCTGTT
The DNA here is from genome assembly GCA_019149425.1 of Psidium friedrichsthalianum. Lineage (NCBI taxonomy): Eukaryota > Viridiplantae > Streptophyta > Magnoliopsida > Myrtales > Myrtaceae > Psidium > Psidium friedrichsthalianum. The sequence goes on from JAGVVM010002945.1 coordinate 40,502, forward strand.
AAGATCGCTCATTAGCAACGCTAAATCATATTTGATAAAGAGATGAAACGTCGGTCCAAAGCAACGCTAAATCATATTATGTTGTTAGGAGCATTACAAGACAACTGAGAAGACAAGTGAGCCACAGTCCTCTTAGAAGAAAAAATTCTGGGCAACCAAGTTATGTTGTTAGAACATCCGAATTACATCTGGTATCAGGGAGCCACAAGATTTCCGAAATCAAGTTCTCCTTTCATTTTCTTTATGAATTCGTCGCATTTTCTGTTCAATTCCTCTACGCTTAGCTCCCCATGTGCTTCTCCGTCGTTACCACTGCTGTCGTCGTCGTCAAGAAATGCTCTGTCAATGATCATCCTGAGCTCACTTGGTTGCTCTTGAATTGCCTCTTCAGTGATCAAGCATTCATCTCTGCTCAACTCATCCTCAATTTCGTCATCATCATAATCGTCATGACTCGGCACAGTAATCGCCAGCTCACTTCCTTGATCTTGAACTTCATTTGTCTGAATCAAGAACTCTTCTTTAACAGCCAGTGGAAGCTTTTCTTCAGCATCTGTTCTTCTTCTTCTTCTTCTCTCCGTCAGTCCATTCAAGATATCACGACCGTGTCCACTGAACCAAGGATCGTTGCGCGCAGTCTGCGGACCAGAAGGAGCGACGCCAGACCGTCCTGTCTCAATGAGGCCCGAGCACCCTACAATAATCACCAAGATCACATTGCAGAGCAAGAACATGTAGTTCTTGCTGGGAGTGTAGATGAAAGACCGCAGCTCCACGAAATAAGCAGCGAAATGAAAGCTCTTGAAGGAGTGGAAGCAAATATGGGCAAGGAGAGACGAGTGGAGGAGCAGCAACATCCCAGAAAAGATTGAGACTGAGACAATCATTTGGACGGGTCTCCTCTGGAATTTGGAATTAGTGGACATGCTCGGACATGGGTTGTGATCTTGGTGAAGCTTCACAAGCTCCATTGAGAGAAGAAACGATTGGAGTTTCTGTTTTTCCGAATTGGAGAGGAGGAGATGGTGCAACAAGATGGGAAAGTGAGTGGCTTTTGGCTTACATTTACGTCTAGTGCATGCATTGCCCTTGTTTATATAGGACTCAAAGTCATCAGGTCAATCTCGAGGAAAAATTGAAATGAAGAACCGGTCAATTGAAGGACAGAACCTTGCTTGATTTTTTGGGGCATGTAAATTTTTTTACTTGGTACAATTTTTTTTTGTCAAACATGGTAGTATAATCGACCTCCAAGAACTGTCGACGGAATGTCTGGTAAGCTCATCAATCATGAGTTTTCAATGGACAGACTCTTGGTAAAGTATATGGTACGTGACGATGATCGATTAACTTTGAACATTCACAAAAGTTGAAGATTGAAGACTAACTCAAGGAGGATTTATCAACCGAGGGATAGTCATAATTAAAGAATTAGGAGCAGTCAAGATACTTAGAAGTATCAAGATGTGATAACAAAAGGAGCATTTAAAGATATGCAAAGAATGAAACAAAAGAGCATTCAAGTACCACATACATAATGAGAAGCAATCAAGATACTACAAGAGATGATACAACATATCCGATTTTAACCTAGAAGATATGAAAAGGATTGTTTGTAATAGATTGATTGGATTTTGCCTCGCTTGAATTTGAATTGTAAAATTAGGTGGGGTTCATCTCTATTTATAAAAGCTTCTTAGTGGCATCTTGTAAGCTTTTGTAATTCATTAGCCTTCTCAATTCGATATCTGACTTTCACAGTTCAGTTGGTCATCAATCATCCTCAATCGGACTTTAATTACTAGTCAAAGCCAATATTTTAAAAAAAATCCGACAAAAAAGAAGAAGTCATTTAAAAAAAAAGACATGGGTATTTTCGCCATAAATTGTAACATTAATTTGACCGTGACAGTAGCTGGTTACTGGGATTAAAAGTGGAGAAGTCGCCACGCTTGAAATTGACCACGTAAGTAATCATGTTGAGCGACTTGGGCCGTGGGAGAAGTCCTTGCCTTAACATGGTTGTACATGTTAGAAAGAATGAGTCAATAATCTTTTGTTAGTGACAAATTTCACGCGGTTCTGTTGGAATTGGACCCGAGTCTCGAGTCTACCATCATGGCCTTTAGTGGCTAGGCCCGTGGAAGGGCATGTTTGGTAACACTTTTATTCTCTGATTTACGTTCTTTTGTTCTCGAAAATAAAATAAAAAAAAAAAACAAAACAAAAATCTATTTGAAAGATCAATTAATTTTTCTGATCTTGAAAACAGATCTGTGGCCAAATAACATATTTGGAACATAAATAAGAAGCAAAAAAAAAATTACTTCTTTATTATTGAGGATAGAATTGGTACTGAACAAGCCCTTAATCACACGTCAAAAGCTCATATAAATTTCATAAGTTGATGTCTTTATTCTCTTACAATCCCGACCCAAAATCCACGAAAGATAAATAAGATGTAAGCCATTAATTTTATTTTTGTTTTTCTTTCTTGATTTTTCTCCACGCCATATGGCATCGGCCCATTTTAGTATTTCTCTTCAAATGTCGCAAGATATCCATAGGGCTCCTCAAACTGCCCTCTCATAGACCTGATATTTTTCTCAGATTGTGCACTGTCGATGAGCCCTTATCAAGCCCATTAGCCATCTCGTGGGTAGCCCATGTTCCCGCGTTATTTTGTAAAGAGCTGCTTGCTAATTTTCCTAAAGTTAAGGTACTATTTTGTCCTAGAGAGAATAATATGGTTGCGGATTGAATAGCCAAGATGAAGAAAAAAAGAATTGCCTCGAAATTGAATATCATCGCCACCTCAAGCTCTTTGGGAATTACTATGTACTGAAACCCATCTTTTGGATATTCCTTTGTGAACTTTATCAATAGAACATACAATTTCGACCAAAAAAAAAAACATATCCTCATCCCAACCTGCACTACCCGACCTCAGATCCCTGGGGCCTGTACGTCGTCCGTCGAGTGCCACGCAAGTGACACGGGCCGAGGTCTTCGTGCCCCAACCGGTCATCCATCTAGCCGAAAAGAACCCCAAGACTTACTGTGTCTAGGTCCCCTAGGGTTTTTCTAGGATTTTCTACTTATGTTTCTAGAATAATCTAGGGACGGGCGATATTGTAATTGTCTAAAGTTTCTGGAATGTTCCTATTAATGTCAATGGTTAGGAAGTCGGTAGATGGATTCTGAGCCATCAGATCTAAAAGAGATCAACGGTTGTAATCCGAGGCCCTCTACTATATAAAGAAGCACCCTCCTTCTCATTTGATCATCCACTGAAGAAATACAAAAGCCTTCTCCCAGAGTCTCTGTCTCTCTAGAACTCTCTCTCTCTACACGATCCGAGTTAGAATAGGCTTAGCTTGAGCGCTCCAACGATCCAAGGACGCCCGAGTCGCCGCACGAGCCGACCATCCACAATCGGCCTGTGACATAGGCATCCCACTCTTGAACCAGTTCCACATTAATCTCCGGAGTCTGCTCCCTTCTGACCTCGCCACATATAGCTCCCTGTACGGCTGGAACTCATTGGGCCATGAACCGGCTCTGCCACCACCCCTCCCGAGTTTGATGTGAATAATAGCCACTTCCCGTACCTGCTAAAGCACACGTGATTGATCATCCCCCGATCAACCTCGGGAGACCACTCCAGACCAGCCACGTGTACCCTCCTCAGACCCCAACCTATCTGGTCTAATGAGATAGATGCTAAATGCACTTACATTGTCCAGGTTGTGCCGATTCAGGAGAGTGTAGGACCAAAATGGATGAGAAAACTTTGGAGGGTTTGGTGTGGAGAGAACTCGAATATGCAAATATGATAGTAGTATTCAAAATGCCTTTGCAAATGCTATACACAAAGAAACACAAACTTAACTATAAGCTTTTTATACAAACTCCCTAAAAAGTAGCAAAGAACTACTTCCAACTCCCTGAAAAGTATTTTCCACTTCATTGACGGCAGTAGAGTTCTTTAGTCTCAGTGGACGATGATAATGTTCCAAGAAGCAGCAATGATTACGTCCAAGCCTTCAATTCATTAGCTGCGTATTTATTGACCGAATCCTTAACATCGAAGGAACGATTGAATTATGTTAACGGAGAACGCAACAGTCTTATTGATCATGTTAGGGATATGCCGGCTGCTGATGACTCTGCTGCAAATATGACACCGAACAATGTGAGCAAATCTTTTCATTGTTAACGGTGCCTTATGCAGTTGATGATATAAAATTACCTGGTCAACTCGAGTGAGAGGCCTAATCACATTTTAAGCTGAAAGCTATGAAGGCGCAAGAGGGAAAGGGATGGGAAACATCCTCTTTTGAGGCTAGTTAAAGGAATTGATTTGGCAAGTTGTAGTTTTCTTATAGTACAGAGTTCACAGTTCAAAATTTTTTAAGGGGGCCTCCACCGTGAAAAATTCTATGGGAATTTTGTCGGCAGCTTGTTTGTAAAACAAATTACAAGGTGCCTTGTCCCACATCGAAAGGATGTGAGTGCGCACATGGACTAGTCTTGGTACTAATGAACAATTATTATTTTTTGTTTATTGAAATTTGAAATTATTATTAAAAAATTAATAATAATAATTTTGTGTCCTAGCAAAATAGTGCGACTATTCACAAAAGAATTACAGTTATTTTTATTTCAAATTTAATAATAAAATGACCTTTTTGATTAGTGAAATCGTGTGACTGTTCAGGAGTTACAATTATTTTTTATTAATTTTATATTAATTTCTTATACCCTTTGGAGTGTTTGTGTCTATTCGGATGTAACTACCAGCTCGAACATGAGGAGTTGTGTTCGAATTAACTTCTTTTAGATATGAAAGGTTGTGTCCGAATTAATCTTCTTTGGGAATGAGCAAATGCATTCGAATATAGTGAATGAAGAGTTGTCTTCTCTTCATTTATATATTATCATTACGACTCTCTTCATTTTATTCTTAAAGTTTTTATAACTTCTTCCATTTTTGTCACTTACCGAGATTTATTGTATGTGGAGGATATTTGCTAGAAATCATTAGTAAAGTTTGGGGCAAATAAGTCCTTAAAAAGAGTATTATCATGTCTCAAAGTCTGATTCCATTATTCATCACATTCGACACTATATTTCCAACAATTTTAAGGATTTATTTTCCAACAATGGAGTCTGAGTCAATTACAGGCAATGATATGCATGAGGAAATGAATTTAGAATAGGCATAGTAGTAGAAGAATAGTTGAAGTGGTTAGCTATGATGAATTCTCTCTCTCCCATATAATCCTCTTGTTTGGAGAATGAACCAAAAGTGGAATGTGGGATTCAACGGGGTCACGCCTTCCGGAGTTTCTGTAATCATTTAATCTATGGAAGTGTCATTGGTTTCACTGGTCGCAAGAGGACAACAATGGGGAAGGATGAAGATATACGTATATTCAAAAGCGAAAGATCGCTAATGACATTCGCATGAAACCTATCGTTTCGATAGTTGACAGTTAATGTCGTCCATCGATTTTCCACTTTGAAGATCTTCCTGTTTCATTACTTGGATACTTTAGAGATGACTCCCAGCGTAGAAAGCCTCCTGATTCACTCTCAAACTCGGATCTCTCCCCAGTGTTGTATTTTGGAGAGCAAGAAACAAATATGCATAACTCACTCAACGATGGAATCGAAATTCATTGCTTTAGCGGCAATTAGAAAAGAGGCTAAATGGATTGGAAATTTGCTATTGAAATTCATTGCTTTAGCGGCAATTGGAAAAGAGGCTAAATGGATTGGAAATTTGCTATTAGACATCAAATCATGGCCTAATCCTATGCCTCATATTTCTAATCACTGTGATAATTAGGCTACTTTGGCAAGAGTTTATAGTAGCACTTATAATGAAAAGTCTGAGATAAGTACACTACGAGTACCATAACTTTTGTAGGGCACTCACTTGAGGGTCATACCTTCTTTTTGCTCACTTGAGTGTCTCATCGGAGAAAAATTGTTCATTTGAGTGTCATTTCTGGCAAACCGTCCTACGTGGACTTTTTATGAATTTATTTATTTATTCTTTAGCGACATGTGGATTTTTTTATATTTTTTTATATTTTCTATTTTTTATTATGATATTTTCATTTTTATTTTATTTTTGTTGCTTTTCCCATCTTGGCTAACGAGGGTCACCGGCGACCCTCACTAGCCACGACTACCTAGCCCAAGGGCGGAGGGCAACTTCGCCCTGGGTCGGCAAGGCCGTGATGACCTTAGGCGATGGTTGTCGCGGCTGTGTGAGCGAGGGCCTCGCAGACCCACCAGCCATGGACAAGGCAACCGTCGTCAGGACATGGTGAGGGTGTGACGGCCCTCACCATGGCCAGCAAGGCAACGAAGGCCTTTGGCCATATTTGGAGAATTGTTGGTAGTTTGATTTAAACAAATTAAGAGGTGCCTCGTCTCACATCAAAGGGATGTGAGTGCGCATATAGACTAGTTTTGGCACTATTCAACAATTATTATTCCATGTTTATTGAAGTTCGAAATTATTATTAAAAAAATTATTAACAATAATTTTGTGTTCTAGCATAATAGCGTGACTGTTTATAAAGAAATTACAGTTATTTTTTATTTCAAATTTAATAATAAGATAACCTTTTTGATTAGTGAAACAATGCCACTGTTCGCAAAGGAGTTATAATTTTTTATTAATTTTTAAGTTCGAATTTTATATTAATTTCTTATACCCTTTAGAGTGTTTATGTCTATACGGATATAACTACCAATTCGAGCACGAAGAGTTGTATTCAAATTAACTTCCTTGGAGATGGAGGGTTTTATCCGAATTAACCCCCTTTGGGAATGAAGAGATTCATTTGAATATAGTTATTTTCGGAATGAAGAATTGCCTTCTCTTCACTTATATATCATCACTACAACCCTCTTCATTTAATTCTTAAAATTGTCGGAACTTCTCCTTCCATTTTTGTCGCTTCTTTTCGAACGAGGGATACACTCATTTTTCAATCGCTTCCTTGAGAGATCCTGGAGAATTATCAGAATTATTATTCATTATTCTCGTCATGACTTTATTGTATCCTAAAGGATATTTGCTGGAAACCATTAGCAATATTGTGGGGTAAATAAATCCTTAAAGTGAATGTTATCATGCCTCAAAGTTTGATTTTCATTGTTTAGCCCATCGATACTATTTTTCCAACAAATTTAACTAGTAATCTCCCGTCGACGTGGCGATTGTCTTGCACTAGTCGGTGTAAAATTCGCTTGTACATTGCGCGTGCGAATTTGGCGAGAAAAAGAGAGGCGGTGGATCTAAAACGGCCTACTTAGCTGTAACATATCTATACTTTGTTTGACAATATACTGGAATTCTTAGTTTGCTGAACCCTTGTCGTCGATGCATATCGCTGATTCTTCATGATGCCGACTCCGATCGGTTTTATGAACTCAGGTGATCTAAAAAGAAAGTATGGCACAAATCACACATGCCCATTTCGCATCAACTCGCAGACTTTGAACCTGAGTAATCAAAATGCAGATTCAATGAAATTAAAATTAGTCTTGGAGTGTAGCAGAGAGTCAAAAGAATTCTAAATTGTCGCTACCGGAAGACCTGCCAGTCAACACAGAAGTTTCGTTGAACGTTCTTGCTCAATCCGCGGTGTAAGCATTAGCGAAAAAAATCTTTGCGTTCACACAGAAGCAAGAAGGAAGATTCGGACATAACTTCATACAGTACAGGGGAGACCAAGACCTAAAGGACTTCTAATAAAAAGAACAATTTTTTGTTCGATGAGTGTGACAAGCTGTTTCTTTATTGTAATCTTCTTAAAACCGCTGTAAAATAATACTACTGTCTAAACAAGCGCACACCATACGGTTGGTTTCCAAAGTGCTCTGTCTTTTCACCAAATGAAAAGAAATGCTTCAGAGCATATCGCATGAAAGAAAAGAAGGATTGTGTAACATGTAGTTTCAACGATCTCGAGCTCGAGGGAAAATTTTCACGGACGCTTATAATGATATCGCACCGGCCGAACCATGCATCTTAGCCATCGGTTGAGATCGCTTATTAGCCATGTTTGGTGTTGATAAAGAGATACAATGTCGGTCCAAAGCAAAGCTAAGTCACAGCTGTAATGTAGAAGCTTCTCTGTAGATATATTGCAGAATATCCCGTTTAGACCCACAATGGTTCGAGATAGGAGCATTACAAGACAACTGAGAAGACTAGTGAGCCACAGTCCCCATAGAAGAAAAAAAAATCTAGGCAAAACAAATTATGTCGTTAGAACTTCCAAATTCGACATCAAAATTCTCCTTTCATTTTCTTTATGAATTCATCGCATTTTCTGTTCAATTCCTCCACGCTCAGCTCCCCCTGTGCTTCGCCGTCGTTGCAATTGTTGTTGCCGTCATCGTCTCCGTTGTTTGTGCCCTCGTCGTCCATAACTGCGCGATCGATGATCATCCCGAGCTCACTTGGTCGCTCTTGCGTTGCCTGTTCAGTGATCGAGCATTCATCTCTGCTCAACTCATCCTCAATTTCATCATCATCATCACCATGATGACACGCCAAAGTGATCGCCTTCTCACTTCTTCGTTCTGGAATTTCTTCTGTCTGAATCAAGAAACTCTCCTTTAACAGCCATTGGACGCTTTTCTTCAGCATCTGTTCTTCTTCTCTCCATCAGTCCATTTGAGATATCACGACGTATCTGCTGAACCGAGGATCATTGCGCACAGTCTGCGGACCAGAAGGAGCATGCCAGAACGTCCAGTCTCGATGGGGCCAGAGCATCCCACAATGATCACCAAGATCGCATTGCAGAGCAAGAACATGTAGTTCTTGG